>NIUQ01001578.1:0-29011 GCA_002796945.1 Plectus sambesii
AAAAAGTATTTGCTCACTCCAATGCACAAATTTAACCTCATTCAACCCATGTGTACACCACTAATAAATAAAACATTGGTTGTTCAAATGACAGGCGGTCTAATGTCTTGGCGGTGAAATGCCCATGCGGTGAAATGCCCCGCGGTGAAATGCCTCCACGGTGAAATGCCCTGCGGTCAAATGCCTCTGCGGTCAAATGCCATAGCGGTCAACTGCCCGGCGCGGTCAATAAGCCCCGTCCCGAAAAATTATGACTATGTAGCGAGGGTCTGAGGTCGCTAGTCTGAAGATTGACTGAGAGACGGGACAAGAATGACATGACGTGACAACTTCTACAGATGCGATTGAATGACGTCACTTGACAGTGTCGACAGTCGATCCTAGTGCCACTCCGTGCCAATAGTGAAATTAATTGATAAAGGAAGAAAAGAACATACCGCAGTTGGCGGCATGCCAATCGGTGGCTGCATCATCGGAGCAGCCGGCGCGTAGTTCGAAGGATTCGACCACTGCCGATTGAACTGCTGCTGCTGCTGTTGCGGAGGGCGACCGGCGACGGTAGAGTCCTGACCGCTTACTATCTTTTGCCAACCATACGCCTCTTTGCCGGCTTCCGCGGCGCGCGCAGGCGGTGCGGTCTTCTCGTTGCGAACGCGCTCGCCGTAGGTCAGGTTGATCAGGGCGCTTGCGGGCATACGGTAGCCGCTCTTCATGTTGCCGCTGAAAGATGCTGGTGGTTGTCGAGGAAGAGATTAGTACATTGGGTCAATTTCATACCGCATACATTAGCTAAAGTCATACTTGACGCAATGACAAAGTATCATCAACATTTTTAAATTAATAACAACGATCCAAAGAGAGGGTACCGTATAACATCAACTTAAGCGTAGCTTCAGCACAGATACCGTCAATAAAAATCGCAGGGAAGACTGTTTTCCAGTTACCGATGAATAATTTTGAGAGCATACCCTTTAAGTACTACTTTATCAACAGTATGCAATATTAAACCGGCTAAGCGAAAGACGGACCGGAACTGGGAGGCGCCGAGGAACTCCTCGTCGAAGAGTGCGTCGATGCGCAGATCCTGAGGCGACTTGCCAGGATGCACCCCCACGACCGTTCCGCGCAGACCCGTCGGAACTGCGAAGCCTTCGCGCACATTCACCACCCGATCGAACAACTTGTATTCAGCCTTTGGATCCGGCACTGAGTTGCCCTTGAAAAGGCACGGCTGCAAAGATATCATTCCGATGCATGTACATAAGTTCAATCAGATGACAAATAAAATGACATTAAAAAATATATATTGAGGATTCTGTGATCAATGAGAAGAAGACCAATGTTAGCTTTACAAGAAGATACTTTTTTGCGAACAATCATCAATTCTTGACATACATTCAATGTGATTGTAAAGTACTGTATTATAAAAGTTGGAGCAATTTTCCCGATTCAGAAACCCAACATATCCATAATGGCGGGAAATTTGAAAAATCAAGATGCTTCAAACCCATAAAAGAATAAAAGACTGACGCGATAAAGGACGCTGGGGCGAACGCCGAGCTTCTGAACGGGGATCTTGTCGAGCTCTTCCTTGACCAGATTGTTCTTCTTCACCTCCTCTTCGATGCGCAGCACGACGCCCTCGCCGAGGGTGTCGGTGTTACCCGCCTGTCGTTGCACCGACGCGCACGGTAGCGCCTTCAGCCAATCGCGCAGCTCCTTCAGACGCTTCTTCGCATCGAAGCCTCCGTCCGCCGGCCACAGGTCGTCCGTGTAGTACAAGTCGTTACCCGAGGATGAATTCCGTAGGAAGTCGAAGATCTCTGAGAATCTAAAGAGAACAAATGCGTGAAAATGAACTGAAATGCTCGTTGCGTTTTGTCGTGCAGATGTTATGGCAAGAGTCGCATTCAAATTTTGCACGAGAGAATGGCATAGAGATTTAGCGCGACGATTGATCGCGAAACCAACAATAACCGGAACATGAGCAATTACCGTGCTTACATTTTGTGAAATTCGTAATTTTGCTTATCCACAACTGCAATAGTTAAATGAACTCGGAGCCAAGATGCCGTTAAAATATCTTCAGATGTAAAAAGGACGCTTAAAAATGCGACGAAAAAATGCGACGACTCGAACAACACACAACATCCGTAAAAGAATTAAAAAGCGCGCCCACTTGTTGTGATATTCCTGGATGATCTTCAAAGTCTTCATGGAGTAGAGCCAGGCGCCGTTGCTGTCGCGTCTGGTATAGTCTGGCACTTCCTCGTTGCGCTTAGAGAACTTGAGGTTCAAGCCGATGTTGACTTTGGTTTCATCTGGCCGATATTCGTTGCTCTTCGAGTTGTCGTTATTGCGAGTGCCTTCCACCAGGTATACCGTACCAGTGAGGCGGCTCAGCAAGAAGTTGTCCACTAAATAAATGCAATTATTTACTTATTTAGAATGTTTGGATCAACAACAGAACATCGAGAAAACGGATTTTTACGATAAATATTCGAAAACTTTCGAGTAAACGTAGGCGCTGTAACAAAGCCAGGCAAGAGAATCGCTTACATCTGAGCTTTTTAGCCATGCTGAAGCCATTCATCCAGTTATGATAAGAGCGTTCGTGCATCGTAATGGCGCCGTAGAGCTCCGGTTCGGGCGGCATTTCGCAAGTGACCGTTATGTAGCCTGAAGAATATAGCGCTTGAGTCCCCGACACACAATCTCATCAATAGCTACCGTCTTTGTTGATCTCGTTCGTCTTGATCTTGGCGGAATAGCCGTACTTTGGATGTTCCGACGACAATATGAAGACAGTGCAGCCGACTGGAAAAGCGTCATCGACCGTCGACGGCCCCTCTGCTTCGGGACTCGCGTGCACAGCCACGTTCTGCAAATTACTAATATACTCTCCACTGAGGTTAAAACATTTCACCCCCTTCAAAGTTTCTATTTATCCGCGCATGACTTAAATGATATTCAGGGGACCTATCTCATAGAGCTGAAGCAATTTTAGTCTCTGGAAGCGCGGGGATTAAACTGCTGTGATAAGCACGGAAAAGTTATCGTACTTGCAATTGCGGGAAAGTGCGACAATTACAATTCCTAAAGCTTTATAAAATAGGCCCAAGATTCTCTTGACGTTTAGTAAACCTAATAGGCTCCCTTGCTTGTACCGGTTTCATCATACAATCAAATTGCAGCAGATATTCTGAAAAACGCTGCAATAGAACTCACCTCGACGATCATTTGCAACGGGGCGGCTTCCCGATTATCGGCCCACTGCTTCTCAACGGCGACGTGCTTCTTTTTCACCGAATACTTGATGCCGAGTAGGCGGTTTACGTATACGAGCAGGCCAATATCGTTCAGCTCAATGCCTCGACGACCAAACTGTCTGAAATTTGAAAAAATAGACCTCCGAAACGTCGTTCTCTGTGTTTCGACACTTATTTCCCAAGAATCATATTCAAATTTGCTTCATAACTGCAATAAATAGCAAAACGATTAACAATCAGCTTTTCGAGCAATTAGCCTGATTCAGTCATCGCTTTAATCTTTCCAATAAAAGTATAAATTATACAAATAAAACCTACGTCATTTCAACTCCGTTCTTGTCAGTATCCCACGTTCGCGAATCGGTGGTACTCATTTCTGTCTGTTGTATCGAACCGTCGGCGCTTTTCTCGTATCTAAAGCAACTGTAGCATAGACACGAGAGCCTACTCGCCAAAAGCGCTCATGCCTAGTTCTTTTGGTGGCGATGGAGTCGACTTTCGCCAGCTGGAGCATCGGCCACTCGATGTGCACCTCCTTGCCGATCAAGTGCCGAGCCAGCTCCGCGTGTTCCTGAAACAGGCACGAACAATTAATAATAGTCTAAGCGGATAACAAACATATTGCAAATCCTTCAATCTATAAAAATAAATGGAGTCACGCACCGTTTTAGGCAAAGATGAGCTCACTTTGAGTTCAGAAAATTACTTTTCATCGATAATAATACTGTCTTCGTTTTCACGTGCGTGAATTGTTTTTAAAAGCGCTTTAGATTTTCAAAACAGATCGGTAAATATAATTTACGATTTCGCGTTACCGATCAAAAAATTTAGATAATAAACGACGCGTACCATTTTGTATTCGGGCCGGTCGCCGATGATCAGAATCATGTTGCGACGTCGACTAGGCGCCTGGAACACTTTGACGCCGGCGTTCTTCAGCATAGCCTAAAGAGAGCTCAATCAAACATTGCAGACTCCTAAAACTTTCAACTGACCGTATGCGGCAAGTTCTTCATGGTGGGAAAACCGGGGAAGAAGACGTCCAAATGGACACCGGGCAGCAGACCGTTGACAATTTTCTCCTTGGGGATGCGGAATGTGTTCCCATCGACTTCCGTTCGACTAAACGAACACAGTCAGAATCGAATAGGACGGTACGTGGACGAAACGCCCTCTTCGGCTGGATTGCGTTATATAACACGCCACACGCGCATGCATACCGTAATAAACCAACGCATGCGCGTGTGGCGTATTCTGATATATACCGGCCGGATGGGGCGTATCGTCCTCATACGAATAGAAAAAAGAGACAATCAGTACATAGCGAGATTATTGGGGATGTTGCTGAAGACACCGGGAAGCGTCGACTGGACCGTCCCCAACGGCACGTCGGACGTTGTGAAGAGAATGTGGGGACCGTGACTGTTGCGCTTTCGTTCCTCCGGCGAGAGTCGGCGCTCTTTCTCAGCCATCGCCTCCAGCAGACGCTCCTACAGCGATTACCTTCAATTTCAAGCCAACGCATTTCAAATATCCCAACACACCTCGTTGATGAACGGAATCAGCACAACCGCCTCCCAGTCGTTCTTCTTGCCGTTCAAGTCGGTCTCGAAGTTCTCGGGGTAAAAGTCGATGATTGGACTAGCCGGTGACGTCATCAATTCCTGAATAAGGTAAATTCGAAAACGCCGCGTCCCGCAATGATTTACCCTGAAAGGGCCGGGAAGGAACTGTCCACTCGCCGCGGGCAGCACCGCCAGCAACTGCTGGAACGGCAGGAATGGCTTGCTCATCTCAAACTCCAGCTTCAGATTGGCAAAATCCTTGATGTCCGACAGGTAGGGAGTGTAGTGGTGCGGGTAATACCTGAACATCAAAAGAATGTTTGCGAATCGTCGACGCTCAACACATTCATCTTACCAGTTCCAACTGCAACACCCGTGATAGTAATAGTGCAGATTCCATTGAATGGCGCGGATGTACCCTTCGGCCTGCTCGCGAAGCTGTTCCCTGAAATTCAGGTGAAATGTATAGGGGAAACTTTTCGATCAGTAACGAGCGTCGTGACCAAATACCGTATAACGCCAAATTCAGCCTATCTTTAACACGTAGTACGTCAAGGGAAGTCTCAGGAAGGACTGTTTTGGCGTTACTGAGTGGAAAATTTCCCCTGTATGCATGACTTTGGATCCCATGCGACAAAGATTCCAGATGTGGACTTTCACAAATGATTACGGTAGAATTTTGAAATAAAAATTTCCGTTCATTAGCCTGCATCATGATTTTGGATCCTTTGCATCAAAGATTCCAGGTTGGATCTTTTACGAATGACTACGATAGTGTCGCCGGCGACAATTCTATGTTCATTTACCAGTCTCAGATAAAGTTTGATATATTTCGAGAATGGCAAGTAAATATTATCAAAAGTATGCGTATTGAAAGGGACAGATTAACAAATGATTCTTACCGAGTAATGTCGGCGTATTTCATCTTCTCGCGATAGTAACCGCGCTTGTGGTCTTTGAACGCACGGTTCATTCCATCGTGCCACGTTGCCTGAACGCGCATAAAGTTTGAGAAAGTACAGTGTGACGTATTGAAATGATAGCTATGAATAGTAAATGCTTAAGAATGAAGTACATCAATAGGCCTAGAACATTATTGTTTCCTTCAATTATGCAATTTTATCGGTCTTTGTGATAAAGATCTTCACCAATTCTATAAATCATGTCGCAAAATTCAAGTCCTTACGCTGTTCATAAGTTAATCTGTTATAACAGAAGGGTATCATAAGTAAAGAACAACTTCGGTGATGCAGTGAAATGCAACTAAAACATGAACATTTAAACTTCCACTCACATCGATGTCGTTTTCAAAGTCCTCGTCGTCCATGGTAGCCAAGAAATGCTGGTCGCGCATGGCGCCATCAACACTGCCTTCGCCCGTCAGACTACATGGTCGACGACTTTCATCACCATGCGCTTCAACCGGAGCACTGCGACCTAGAAGAGACTCATTTCACACGCGAAATCAACGCTTTAAACGAATAAGCGAGTCACGCAGTCTTGCATTAAAAATTTATACGCAAGGATTTCAGGCCACAGGTTTTTATTTAAACAAGAGTACTTATAAGTTACAACGAGCAATTAAAATAGAGCGAACGGACTGCCTAATACTGTACTTGTATAGGGACCGATAAATGCACTGTTATAAAGACCGTTGTGAAGGTTTGTAGGATGTATATGACAGCATACAATATTCCAGAGTTTCAGGAACATATCAGATTGATTTATCACTCAAGTGTCAAGTCGCACGCCGCGACAAAGCAAAAGAGACAGCTAAACTGGATAGTGATCAAAAGAAAGAAATATTCAGTAACGAACCGAAGAGACCACGCTTCAGAGCTTCGGTGGCCGTCAGAATTGGACTGCCGCTCGCATCGTGGCCAGCAGGGTCGGTCGACTCGCAATCCAAAGCCGACGATTTCGTCTGCGGCACCGATTTCTCCTCCTCTTCGTCCTCGCTCGACGTGTCGAATGCCGGTTTCTGATCGCTGAAGATTAAGCGTTCTTATATACTCATTTTACATTTCATTCAACATTTCAAAACCTAACTAAAAAGGCATATTTAATTTTCGAAATCTGTTTCAATTCGTAAGAAATTCCGTTAGAACTGAACAATGGTGTTTTTATATCAGCTATATAGAGATGACGTATTAAATTTTTTAAGTGTTTAACTTTGATAGGAAATGGTGCAGAAATGGCGCGAATGTAAATGCAACCAACCCCGTAGCTTTGACTCGCGGCGAATTAGATGATTCATCGCTTTCGACCACTTCTTCTTCGTCACTTTGTTCCATATCCGAATCTTCGAACGCCACCAGATCCGAACGCCCTTCCTCATTCTAAACATACAGTTTTCAGCGGATATGATTAAAATGGCACGTCAAAGTAATGCCCCACACGCTAAATGTTAAAACGCATGACTATATACCGCAGTAAAATGGTAAATTCTCATTAGAAAACTTTCTTGCTACTAAACGAAGATAAATACAGGACTACAAACGCTAATTCAAAGCAACCTCTTAAAACATATCGAAAGCTAGCTGAACGACGCTGTGCATTTATTGGCAATCAGCGTTGCACATAACTGTATACATGTACGCATGAGGTGTTTGGAATGAAATCGAGACGGAAGGAGCGTATCGCCGCCGTAAAAGTGAATTAACGTACAAAAAATTCCTGCGGTTTCTGCCGACGAGTAGAGCGCTTCGTCGAGCTCTTCGCTTCTAGATACGAGTTGTCCTCGTACTGTTCAGAGAAGGAGCGGCGGTCGTTCTTCGCGAATGCTTGCAGAAACTTCTCGAAACGCGCGAGATTCAAATTGCCGGATTCGTTAATGTATCCTGCAACAGGGAATGGTTGCAAATGCAATCGCGAGAGGTTAATTCAAGATAGTACCATCGAGTTCGGGTAGAACTTGCATGTACGTCGCGTAGAGAATCGGCAATGCGTCATCGTGGATATGCACGTGCGGCAGGTGGGGGATAAAGTCGTTACCAACCAGGAACCCCATCAACACCCAGTCGTCGATTATGGACTCCATGTCCAAGGCGAACGACAGCTTCGACTAAACAAACAATCATCAATATATTCGCTCAATATTAATTTATCAATTCATATTCTTTTACTTAATAAGAACATTTATCTAATCAAACATGCCACTTTCCAGCTTAAAGAGGAAATTTTCCATAAAGACTTGACTTCAAGAATGTTCTCTATAATTTTAAGAAGGACCTTTTTGGTTTGAAAAGTGTCCTCTTTAAAGTAAAAATGGTACATCAATATATAAGATAAATATATTTGCTCTCGAAATAAGCGATGACAGTCACCTTTATTTGATGAAACTCCCAGAAAAGATACTCGCGCAGTAAGGAGAGATGGAGCAGGTGAAACGTCGTCTGCTCGGCGTTCGCTGTTCGCGAAGTGTTCTTCGCGCCCGGGCGGAGGAATTTTACTTCCTCGCGCAGTAAGGAAAAGTGAGGCTCGTGCGAGCACAGACCCAGCATGATCTGCAATGTAAACGTGTACACGATCGCCTTCGTCATTAACAACTACAGTGAAATTAGTTTACACCGATACTTGGGTCCGACCAAAATTACTGGTACAGTCAAAACCGGATATAAGAGAATGCTTCGGAAATCGAAAAGTGGCTCTTATATGTGGGGTCGGCTTCTGTGTTGTAGCATAGTACAGAGCACGCGCGAAAAATCGAAGTGTCTCTAACATCCTAGTTTCACTGTTTAAGCCAAATATTCCGTTCAATCCACGCTTGTGAAGCTATTCAATTATGTTCGAAATGAAAACCTACCAAGTCGGCGTCGAGACCATACAAACAGTGACGAGTGTCGGGATCATAGCCTGCGGAGGACCGTTCAGTTCGGATAAAGTCCATGACTTTATGCTCGCCCTCACCGGGGCACTGAAAGAAGAAAGAGCGATGAGTGCTGATAAGAGATAAGATGTGAAATAGACACGACGATAAGGATAAGACTAAGGTTAGAAATAATCAATAGATAAGAAAGAAACACAAGGTCATTCATCATAATGCGTCGCTTTTACTTACAATTTCATCACACTTGAATACAGTTTCATCATTTTTGCATTCACTTAGAGCACTAGTTTGACGAAGCTGAAGACACGAGTGACAAAATTGAAAGCAAGTTTGACGAAATTGAATGCAAAAGCGACGAATTGTGATGAAAGACCATGTAAGAATATGAAATACAAAAAAGAGACAAAGCAATTACGTTGTGGCCTGAGAGATAAATGCGGCGTCCTCGCCAGTTTTCATCAGTGGTGATTTTCATGTGAACAAAGTACTGCAGATGCTCATGCAGGCGAGTCATAAAGTCGGTTCCTGAAAGCAATCTCTTGACAATCTACCGAATGATTTTGTTCGATGAACAGACGTACCTGGAGTAATGCAATTTGAGTCGAAGCGAGCCTCGGTGGGCAGCTCCTCTCCTTTCTTCTTCGCGGCATCAATTAACATCTGCGCGTTGCGCGCCGACCTGAAAATCTTCAATCCGTCACAACAAAATCGATAAACAATAATATCTAGAGGAAACACTATTTAGAGAATAAATATTCAGAGGAAACACTCTAGACAAAACAGAAATATCTAAAAAATATTATCAAGAACAAATTATTCAGAAAAACACTATTAAGAAAACAATATCCAGAGAAAACAGATTATTCCTGACATGAAGCGTCGACCGCGCTGCTGGTTCATCTTCGCTCGAGGTGCCACGCCGTCAATCGCCATGAAAAACACCTTTTTCGGGCGGATAATGCGGTACAATGTCTAAACGTTTTTCACATTCATTTCCTTTTTCTGTCGAACTTCTACACGACTCACCTCGATATAGTGAAAGATGTCTTTGAAAATCTGCTCCTCGGAAATGCGGAAATGCACATCGTCGTCATTCGGATGCGAGCAGGTGTGGATCACTCCATTCATGTCCAAATACAGGTTGTCGAATTCGGGCACCTATTGTTATTAATATTCAAATATTAATTACTGCGACGCACGACACCAAATTCAGCGCGTTAAAGAGCTGAACAGAGTTAACATGATATGTAATAGCAGCATTGTTTGCACTTCCTATTTATAAAAATTGCCATAGAGTGGGGCAATCATACGTTCTTGAGTAGTAAACAGTGATAGAGAATACAAAGTGCCTTTTCATATTTCATGTTTAACAGCCGTGTATATTCATAATCTAAATTTAAACATATTCATTTCAGGAAAGATTTCATTCATTATGAAACAGGTATATTATGAGATTAGCAACCTTTTGAGATCGTTCGCACCAATTTGAAGTCTATGAGGATATTTGTAAAACATATGGTTATCAATTATTCCATAGATGCGCCCCAAATTAGTCAATACAATTTCAGTTTTAACTAGTGATGGCTTTCAATCAGGCTGATTTAGTCCAATGCTGCGAATCAGTCAAATTAATGAATTACCTGATTCTCTTTGACAACTTCGCTGAGACACGGGTACCGCTCGCTGATCCATCGATAAAACTTGGGCACTCCCATCTTCGTTTGATATTCTTGTTTCTCTTTAATCGTCAACTGGTGAATTAGGAATATCAATTAGTGATCTTACAGTTTTTAACACCAAATAAACCGCGGATTGTAGTTATACTCACAGTGCTGATCCATTCGACGCCGATCAAACCGCCGATTCGAAGCGATCGCAGTTCTGAGCACCAAGTTGAAATTACCGTTGCCAACATTTTCGGCATTCAACATATTGTGCAATGTTCGTGGTGGGACTCACAGCTGTCAAATATCATTTGTAAAGTATTCAAGGACCGGATTTAAAACAAACTGCGAAGAGAAGTTCTCGTTCGGGGAACCCAAAAATTTAAAATGCATGTAATGAGTTTGAAACTAGCAGAACAGGGATCTCGACTCTGTGTAGGTGTGTATCTCCTACTATAACTATCGTCACTGTTTTATTCTCACTGCATGCCAATCGTGATCATTTAAATATTTATACGCTTACGCTGATACTGCTCATTCTCACTCAAATTCTACGCGCAGCGAGTGATATGCGCAAACAGACGTTGCTTCAACATTGCATGCGCACTTCTTATCGGCGCGGCGTTGCTTCTGTCACATTAGTCAGAGCGACTGCAATTTGCATCTTCTCTCTCTGTCATACTACCAAATAAAGCATAAAATATCATTTTTATTCGTGGTTTTTATGGGAATCGGCGGTTGCAGCCGGTAACTCTTAGACTTCCTCTGAAAATGGACAAGCTGAAACAGAAGGCAATAAGGCATCATTATGCCAATCTTGTTGACCGTATGAATCCTTTGGGGGTTATGGACCGCCTCGCTAGTCTTCTGTCGTTGGAAGAAATGGAATTGATCAGAGTAATATATATTTTTACGAGGGCGGATCAAATGAAAACAATAATTTCGCAATACCGCAGTCTACTGCGCAGTCTATTACGAAATTATTGTTTTCATTTGATCCCCCCTCGTATTTATTTACACATTATTTAACAATTTAAATATAAAATTGCGTTTCAGAAGGCTCACTTGACACCTCAGGAAAGAACTCGTGAACTGATCGCCATTCTCTTAAGGAAGAATGAATTACTCGAGCCGTTTGATTATTTCATTACAGCCTTGGAAGAAACCGATGAAAACCACAAAACTATAGCCGAAGCCATTCTCAAAACATACGTATGTCTTGTTGTCCGTTCGAAGCGCAGACAAAACTCTCTTGATCACTTTAGCGCAAGTCAAAGCCCAGCCGTCAGGGAAATAGGGACATGTACTGTGAACAAGTACTAGAGGTAATCTAAGATGAAGGGGCACTGGGCACTGCTCCCAGATATGACCACAATTTCTACCATCTCCAAGTATGGATGGAAGGCGTTTTGTTTTCTAATGAGCGGAACATGTTTTCTTTAAGCAAAGATTGTAGTGCTAATTCACTTTGATAGCAATTTTTATTTTAAAAAAGATGCTGAGTACTTTCCTTTTGTATGAAGATGGTTAATATACCATGTACACCCAGGTTAATGTGATCTCATTATAGTAATGGTACGATTAGTAATTACCGTAAATCCTCTAATAGACGCCCTGGGCGTCTATTTTTTCAATCACGGCGTGAGGGGGGCGTCTATTAGAGGGTGGGCGTCTATTGGAGGGTGGGCGACTATTATTTCAATCGATGTTTGAATGAAACACTCGTTGGAGAGAGGAGTATTTCTTTGTTTCAATCGTCACTCCAACTTATAACATCACTCATAAATTCCAAGATTGAGCGTTATCTGGTCGTATTTGACTTGGTATTGCATTATTGACCAACACTGCACAAGCATTTAATGTTTTAATCACCCTGAAGGAGGGCGATTATCGGGGGTGGGCGTCTATTAGAGGGTGGGCGTCTATTTTTTCAATCAAGGCTTGAGGGGGGCGTCTATTAGAGGGGGGCGTCTATTAGAGGGTGGGCGTCTATTAGAGGATATACGGTACGTTACTTCATGGTCAACTGCAACTGCGCCTCTGCTTTTTCAGAAAAATAACAATGGTGGCGTATTAACCAAAGTCCCAAGAGCTTCTGTTTCTGATGCTGAAGGCCCTGACAACGGTTTGCAAATGTGGGAACAATTATTTTTCTGTCAATTTTCTTTTCTGGAACTTTTTGATATAGATGCATCGGCTCAGGGCTCGGTCCGGTCCACGGTCCAGTCCAGTCTCGTTGACCTCTTGCAAATTTTCAAAATTTTTCTCAATACAGTCGACTCTCGATATAACGACATCTCGATATAACGTCACTCTCGATATAACGTCACCTTGTTTGGGCCCGATTTGGTTAGCCCTAAAAGAAATTAAGGCAAAATGACCCTCGATATAACGTCACTCTTAATATAACGTCACCTGGGGCCGGTCCCGAAGGGTGCCGTTATATCGAGAGTCGACTGTACAGTCAACTGTGCTTATAACGCCTGGCTCCATAACGTCGCTGTCTTTGAAACGTCGGTCAATGGCCAGTCCCGACAAAGTGTACTATGTTTTGTACAGGGGCCAACTGCCTTTATAACGTCGGCGTTTATAACGTCGCTGTCTTGAAAACGTCGCTGTTTGGGCGGTCCCTTGACCGACGTTAGTACTGAGTTGATTGTTTTCATAACGTCGGTCCTTTTTGGCGCCGGCTGCTAGCAGCTTTCATGCGGTAGGGAAGAACAAATGACCCGCATATCCTCTCAGCCCGTTAGAGCTACGCATGCATTGTCCCATTTGAGGTTAATTTTCACTCCTTTAACGGAGTCCGTCCTCCTCGAGGATCGTAGAGCCGTTTCCCCGCATTTCACCCTCTCCCGCGCTGTACTGACAAGTGTATTACGCAGTGAGTATCAACTGCTTTTAAAACGTAACTGTCTTTATTACGTCGGTGTCTGGGCGGTCCCTTGATCGACGTTATAAACACAGTTGACTGTATTATGAATAGGGTTGTAACGGGGACGGGGAATTCCCCGTTCCCCGGGGATTCCCCGTCCCCGTCCCCGAAATTCCCCGTCTCCGGAATCTGATTTTGTCCCCGTTCCCGTTCCCGTCCCCGTCCCCGTCCCCGAAATTCCCCGTCACTAAAATTCAAATTTTTCCGTACTCAATTATCATAATTTATAATTTTGATTTTAGTTCAGTATAGTTTATACTATGTCGATACTTTATTATGCATTTTAAGTAATTTTTAATTATTTTTTTTTTCGCATCTTTTTGTCCCCGTTCCCGGAATTTAATTTTGTCCCCGTCCCCGAAATTCCCCGTCCCCGAAATTCCCCGTCCCCGAAATTCCCCGTCCCCGTTACAACCCTAATTATAAAAAAATTGCAAAAAGGTCATAGGAGAGAACATACTATGACGAAACTTATGACACGCATGTTGTACAGCAAGTCACGACCGGATCGGCCTATGTTCGGTTTGGTCCACCCGGTCCTGACACGGACCGACGCATCTATAATTTTTTCTGTGGGTTTGAAATCTGAAATGCAAAATACGGCGCTCTAAAAAAAACTTCTTTCGGTATGTTCTCACTGCTGCCATACAAATTCAATAAATTAGTTTTGCTGTTCATCATATCAAAAATAAAACAAATCTTTAGATCTGTAAAAATTTTAATGGAATCTTGAAATTTCATCCTGAAATCACATTTCAGCACTCAACAGTCACTGAAACAAATGTACATGACAAAATTTCAAAAAGTATACCCGTTCTCCTTGCCGTTTACATTTGACATTGAAAACACCTGGGTTTCTTTGGCGCTTAAAGAAGAAAAGAAGAACTCACACGCCACAGATAATCATGCAAATCTGCTTAAGAGGGCATTTGAGAAAGTGAAAATGCTGGTTATTGAAGGAAATCCAGCAACTGGGAAAACATCTCTTATGCGACGGCTGGCTTATGAATGGGCAAATGGAAAGCAAGAACTGTTGCATTATGACCTTGTGTTATACGCTGAATTTCGTGAAGTGCGTGAAAAGACATTTGAAAGCATTGCGGAGTTAGTGCTATACTACTACTCAAAAACTCTCTTAAAGAAAAAAAGCTATGAAAAGCTTGAAGTACTAATGAATAATGAACAATTCAATGAAGAGCGCCGCATTTTAGTACTCTTGGATGGATATGATGAATCATCATTAGAAAAACAGTGTTCAGAGTTAAACTCATACATGAAGAAACAAACGATTAACAATCAATTATTATTTAACACTGTCATTACCACAAGAAAGGGTTATTTATCAAATTTTAGAGGACGTGAAGGACGATTTGTATTTGCTGAAGTTCTTGGATTTACAACAAAGCAGCAAAAAGAAAAATACATACATAATCATTTTCTTTCATCAGAGATTAATAATCAAGAAAACATTGCAGCAATACACAGTTTACTGGCCAATAATGAAAATATGAACAAGCTTGCAGAGACACCTTTATTTCTGACATTCATTTGCCTGGTGCATGAAAGAATCGTTGTTGGCACACTACTGGAATTGTACTGCAGTATCATATGGTGGCTCATTGATAGGCATCAACAGGATTTCTCTGATCGCGATATACCAGCTCTTTTTGGATTTGAAAATGGTTCTGATGACCATTTTGAAACCATTCAAGATCATTACCTACGATTTCCTCAGCTTCATTCTCTTGGCAGCATGGCATTGTACAAGTTGAAGGAGAATGTCTTTAAACCTTTAGATTGTGAACAATTTAATCTGCAACCTATAATTGAACAGGTTGGATTGCTAAGAAAAGAAAGGAAGCATAACAATTCATTCAGAATTTTTACTACGGTTTTCTTC
This sequence comes from Plectus sambesii, assembly GCA_002796945.1. Lineage (NCBI taxonomy): Eukaryota > Metazoa > Nematoda > Chromadorea > Plectida > Plectidae > Plectus > Plectus sambesii. The sequence continues at coordinate 15,163 of NIUQ01001578.1, forward strand.
CCGCATAGGACCATTCAGGAATTTCTTGCTGCTTTCTACTGCATTTGTTCAATTGATCCGATAAGTGATTGGTCACTATCTCTATCTGAACTGGATACAACAGAAAGATTTGCCTCCAGTCCATCAGAAGTGAATGAATTCGAGAGATTTCTTTTACGGATCGCTCTATCAGACAAAATGCCAATACAGGCAGAGAGACGTAAATTGTACTTCGACAAAATCGCTCATATCACTAGTATTAATCTGGATTTGAGAAAATTTGATGCATTCAACACAGCCGCTGGCTTCAACAACGAGCTGCTCAATTGGTTCCTCTCACAATGCAGAAACGTGCAAAGCATCACATTGAATGTCATTGAGAATAGTACAAGATATGCAAGTAACACAATTGATGATACAGCTGTACCCAAAGATTCAACCACCACATCCAAACTGTCCAGTCCAACATTCCTCACATTCAGTGACTTGACCAAGCTTCACTCAGTGGCTTTTGGAGGTCCTTTATCAGGATGCACATTTCCAGCGAATTCTCAGCTGTCATTCACAAATTGTCCATCCCTGAAAAATTTGAAATTCGATGAATGCGAAATGAAAAGCAGCACAATAGTTGGTATTGAAACATTGTCAGCAATCGATTTTGTGGAATTCAAAGAATGTAAAATTGATCTGGCAGCATGGCAGTCAGTTACAGATCAATTAAGGAACAGTTCTATCAAAAGTTTGCAGCTGACATTTAAGGAAGATTTCAACAAGGAGTTCTTAATCCACCTACAAAAATGCAACAATATAGAAAAAATAGAAATAACAGTACAGGAATACAAAATTCACCAAAATGACTTGTTAACATTCACTGACTTGATCAAGCTCCACTCACTCATATTCTCACGATGCACGTTCTCAGCCAATTCTCAGCTGTCATTCACGAATTGTACATCCCTGAATAATCTGCAATTCAGGGAATGTGAAATGAAAAGCAGCACAATCGTTGGTATTGCAACATTGCCAGCTATCGACACAGTGAAATTCGATGGGTATTGTAGTATTGATTTGGCAACATGGCAGTCAATTACAGACCAAATTAGCAACAGTAACGTCAAATATTTGTATCTTTCTGCAGGTTATTTTGTAGAAGGAATCTCTCCTAGATTTCTGCACCACCTGCAAAAATGTGAAAGCATTAATGATATTTATGTCGACAATGCATATGATGAGAATGTCCGTGATTATATTTTGAGGCATTATGAAGAAGAAGTTACTGCAAGTTTAGCACAAATAGCACAAACATTACCAGCACTCATGAGCATTATTTTGAATCAAAGCAGTGGAAGACTGAGCAAAAGAAACAGAGAACGAATTGAGAAAGCTGGTCAAGAAAGAAATCACTACTTTTTGATTTTTGGTTGAATCGAGTTTTCAATTAAACACGCGTAGATCAATCAATTTGACCAAGAACATTCTGAGCTGGAAGACTAAACAAGACCAGTGAGAGCTTTCATTAAAGCAGCGCTGTTTCTCAGCTGTTGGCCCACGGCCGAACCCATCAGCATAAAAAATACATGACACAGCATACTAAAAAACCACTGCTGTGTTTAGACGTTAACACACGCGCCTTTGCCGTATATAATTCTCTGCCCGTGTAAAACTCTGCCGGCAGAGTTTTACACGGGCAGAGTATTATATACGACACCGGCTGACTGATCAGCACTTGCTGTATGTGTTACGACGCTGCTAAGTTGGTTCACTCGTTAATAAATATCTGTTAATAATTAAAGTAAGTAATACACAACGTACATCAGCGTCCCTATTACAGGGTGATTAAAAAATAAAGGCAGGCGACATAACTATAGAAGGAGTAATACTTTTGGCCCAAATTTTAACCGTATGGTGTCATAATATGGGGCTTCAAGTGGGTGGAGTTTGGGCCGCCTCCTTTACAAACTGTCGTTGCGGGACCCCAAAATGTGCGAAAAAAGGGTCTTGAATCGAAGGTGACTTTGAAGGGTCACTGAGAAGTGGAGAGTTGAGATGGTGAGCTGATTTTTAGGCCAGGGGTAGTCCAGAAAAGTGCGAATGTTTTCCCTAAAGTTTTAAAAATTGGTCAGAAAATTTCCAAAAAATGCCCAAAAAAGTGCCCAAAAATCTGCCAAAAATCGGCCAGTGGGGCAACTTTGGCCGATTGCCAAAATGCTTTCTGCAGAACATTCGCACGTTTGGGGACTACCCCTGGCCCAGAAATCAGGTCACCATCTCAACTCTCCGCTTTACAGTGACCCTCCAAAGTCACCAATTTAAGGCCCTATTTTCGCACATTTTGGGGTCCCGCAACGACAGTTTGTAAAGGAGGCGGCCCAAACTCCGCCCACTTGAAGCCCCATACTATGACACCATACGGTTAAAATTTGGGCCAAAAGCGCTACCACGTTCAAAAGTTATGTCGCCTGCCTTTTTTTGGGACACCCTGTATATATAGATAGGACCATCACCCTCAAGACTACCATCCAAATTCGCCGAGGCAAATGGATGCATTGGGGCCGCAACCAGCTGTTATCTGAACGCCAATCAGTAGCCCCTGGTCATCTTACTCACCTCGCACAGTCTCTCCTTAAAGGCAGCAATGCAGAAAAATGGCCCTAGTGATTATGTCAGTTAACGAATACTTTGCTACCTAAGCCAACGAGAAGCAGCGGCATTATCGAGCTCAACAAAATACAATACAAGCCGAGAGAGACAAGATGGAACCGAACCAATAAGTGAACAACCAATCAACAGTGGTGATTAACAATGTTTCTGTGGGTATCAACGCGGCTGTGGTAGAGGACACGACTCCTACGATAATGCTTAATGCTACTGCGGTCGCTATGGTCGAGATTTTTCGCTACTGTTCAAATGATTTTGACTATGATTTTCTTGTGCACGATGCCGTTTCTGTATTTCACCCATGCGTCCAAATAAACACAAATGATAATAGACCTCACAGCAACGTCCTACCTATGACACCGCAGCACTACACTTTCAGTCCAGCTGAAGAGTTTTGGTAACCCAGTCCATCCTAAGCCCGTAATTCACATCAAGAAGGCACTTTCGGTCAGAATGAGTTCAAACAATTACGTATTTCACTGTACCCCTGATTAGCATTATTTAAGCACACATTAACATATTTCCCACTCCTATCCTCATATAGAGTATCTCCTAAATCAACAGATACTTACCAGGGTACCGGGTTTTTCCGATTAGAAGCCCCCCCCTAATAGAAGCCCCACTGGGCTTCTATTCGGTTTGACTTTCCGAATAGAAGCCCCGGGGCCTATATTTGGAGCCGAAAAAATATCACCATAAATGCGTCAAATGAAATTATTTTAATTCCATTTTACATGTAAATACCATATTCTCTAACAGGATTTGCAAAAATCATATAAATCTTCCATTATTTGCATGTAAGATTAATTAAAAGGGTGAGAAAACGACACAAAATGCAAGTATGGTTTGTACTGAAAAAAGCGTTATGCAATTGAATTTTCCAAATAGAAGCCCCGGGGCTTCTATTTGGGGACAAAGCTGAGACGCGAAAAGTGCCAATTCTTATTACAAGCCCCGGGGCTTATAATCGGAAAAACCCGGTAGATGGGCCAAAGAGCGATGAACGAACATAAAGAGATAGGTCATGTCAATTGAAATGTGAATGTTTACAAAATTTGCATCTAACCAGCCGAAGGAGTGGTAGTACCCTTTTAATTTTTGGTACATTGTACAAACATTCATCACTCCTTACTAAATAACAAAAAGTGCACTGACAAATCGTATCGCAGGGGTATAGTTGGATAGGCCTTTGTGAAGAGCACCTTTACGAACCTATAGGTACTCTCATAAATTCTTATATAGGATGACGTTTATGTCTAAATACTAATTGCAAAAGATAATTGAATGAGAAGTTCCACCCACACTCTGGAATTTTTCATGAATGCTCGACTTTCCATGGGCTACTTGGTCAATACGCAACAGCCGTAAAAGTTGTTTACGCGTAACTCAGATTGCTACAATTGCAGCGATGAAGCGTGTTCCCTAACGAGTCGTCATCCGAACGCAGATGTGGTTTACCGGTTTAGAAGATTAGCTTCGTCGGCTGATGCGAAAGCGCTACGTCGGTCAATCGGAACGCGCCCCTGGTCGCCACTGAAGCTCCTCTGCCGTGTCTGCGAACCGACCGAGACGACTTATGTTGAGCGGACTCGCCAGAAATGAAGCACATTGCGTTATACGGCGTCGGCAGAACAATGAAAGGCGTTGCACTTGTCCGTAAGTATTTCGTAAAATTTAATTTTGGAAAGTGTGTAGTGGGAAAAGCAGGCTAATTATGACCTTTACATGCCGCTTGCGATATTTTGGGATCGCTGAGTTATTTAACATCTCTCGCCCAACCGGATTTCTACTAGTTATACCGTACAATGCCATTTAGAATGCTATGGAGTAAACACTTGCAATTTAATCTATAAAAGTCAAGGCATCCGAAAAGGCAGTTGAGTATTGAATTAGTGGAGTAAGAGTGTATTTATATCGCTTCAGTTGGCCGCAGTGGATCGCGAGTCACAGCGATATCACCAACGCAGGACAATGCAACGATGCTAAAGAATGAAGTGATTAGTTACCTGGAAGATGGCAGCTGTCCAGAGCCCTTCCTACCAGATGATCTACTAGTAAGAAATAAATGAAATACTTATTTCATATTCAAATCTACCCATTGCAGCACGAAATGAGAGACTATCAAAAATGCATCGATCGAATCGATTTCACCAGCGATTTGACGGCTGTATCGAGCCGCGAGATTCAGATGGTCATTGAGGTTCTGCCCGACGATTTGGTCAGTAAACGCAGAGCAGTCGAAAATCTACATAAGCTAGCGGCTTAGTATGACATAGCTTTCCTGATAATCTTTGCTACAGTAAAGAATTAGCGTTTAGCGATACGATAATTGCAACGCATTCGGAGAGCTTGCGCGCAAAGGATATTTTTGCTGGCGTGCCGAGGAAAGATCGACTGATTGGTGTACACTTTGTTCATCCCATTGCAACGGCAAGACTCGTCGAGGTGAGGTTGTAATACTCATTTCGTGATGATCACTAAATGTAATTTAGTTAGCACCATTGGCCGATACATCACAGAACACTCTGGACAGTGTCATTGCACTCGTTACTTCATTGAGACACAGTGCACACATTTGCAAGGTATTACAAAACGATATTTTTGTCGATAATATCTAATAGGGATGGTACATTATAAGATGGCGTACAAATTTCAGGACGAGCCAGGTCTATTAGTCAATCGGTTGGTAATTGAGCTTCTAAAGGAGAGAAAGCGTATCGTTCAAGACAAGACCGCGACGGTCGAAGAAGTTGACGACATATTTCGGATAGCTTTTCGGACTGATTTGTCTTTAAAAGACTTGGAAGAAACCCTTGGCCCAATTTCAATTCAGCGATTACTCTCCCGGCGGCCGTGAAAATGTTCGATTCCGCACATCGTGTTTCATTACCGTTGCATCTTGCGATCATTGTTTCTTAGTACTGCATAAACCATATTTCGGGCTTTCCATATTAATAAACGGACTTATGTCCGAAAAATGCATTATTTTTGGAATTTCGTGCAGAAATAAAAGAGTAATGCAAGAAAGAAGACGTCGCATTTTTTAAATTTAACGGAATTTTCGGCTAAAATTACTCGAGAATCACTATTTAACGACACCCTAATAAGTGTCAAACTCGCGCAGGTCTCAAACTGGGCCCGAAACTGGCAAGTACTTATAAGCTTTTGACATTTATGATTTAAATTTTTCAATCTGCTCGCGTAGAGTTAATTTACTTTGAGAACATAAGCTATCGACTATCTAATAATACAAGTGCATTGAGAGGGTAATTCAACTAATGACAGTCAAGTCCAACCCACGCACGTATGGCAAGGGGCATGATGGTCTCTTGAGCTCAAGTTATCCCCGGCCAATCCTAACTCCCATGTCATTCTCCTTGCCTGTTTCCGTAGTGACTGGCTGGTCCCTTCCTGCTCTCTCGTTTCTTCCTTCTATTATGAAAATGCTCGTTGCTTTTATTATTTAACCGTCAAGTCTCTACAAGGTGTATAGTCGAATATTTCGTACGCTTACCATTTATGGTAATTGGTCAGTCGTCATAAGAATCGCTATTAGAGTGAGGCACTTAGGTTGCTTCATTTGAGCAGTTCGCCATTTATTCCAAGTTCGTAACGGTGCTACGTGGCTTTGCAGATGTAGATGTTGCTGTAGGTAGGGCAACGGGCTCATCTGAATATTCTGTTATGTATTTATCATGGAAGATTCGGCTACTAATTTGATTAGCTCATTATCAGCGCTGTAAAACAGAGAATCATGTTCTCTTTTTTCCTCTTAGAATGCATGAGGAACAAACATTATCATGATATGCACCAACTGTGGATTAAAATTGAGCCCCACACATGCGAAAGTTTGACACGTTTATCGTGCCGTTGAATAGCCCAACGCCAGAGTGCCAATCTTGGGTAACTTTAGCTTAGGAATTGCAGAGAAGTTTATGCCGAAATATTCAAAAAGGTAAAAGGTATATTCGACTTTTTCTTTGCAGTAAAATTTTTAATTTCTGCGCCCAGTTCCAAAAGTGTGCATATTTTTGAACTTCACCCATCATTTCCTATCGAACGACGTAGAGAAATATTGATTTGGTTTCACCATTGTTACCTTATCTTTCCATTGTGTATAGAATGTGTTAAAGCGGTGGTCACAATGCGAACACAAGACACAATTGTGTCTTGTGTCCCGCGTGTGTCCGGACACAATTGTGTCCGGGGTGGTCACAATGCGGCAACATTTTGTAGCCGAGCCACAATTGTGTCCCGGACACAGGATACAAAACTTTTGTATCCTGTGTCCTGTGGCCGGACACAAATTTTGTAATTGGCTTGGTCTTGTGAGGAATATTGCAAAGTTGTTATACTGTGGACACTCATTAATGATATATTTGAATTTTGATTAAGGTTGAAAATTGTTACAACGTTTGAAAATATCAAACAATTAGTGGCGAATCGCAGCAAATTCAAATTGGCGCTCATTTTATTCCTAAAATGGTAAAAAATGTTGCCGCATTGTGACCACCGTAGCGGCGCCACAATTGTGGCCGGCCACAAAATGTAGTCGGCTACAATTGTATCCTGTGTCTTGTGTTCGCATTGTGACCACCGCTTAACGAAAACGAATTAGAGACAGATAATACGAAGATGAAATATGAGAATGCTGATAAACCTTTAAAAATAGTATACATTTGACGCAAACTTATCCTCTTGTGTTGCAGAACACGAGTCAGGAGAAATGAACTGGTTTTTTGCCAAGTTTTTTACGCTTTTCGCTTTCGCTCTAGATATAGCAATGTTTATAACAACTCCAATCTATATTCTCGTTTTAATTACTTTATGGAAGAACAGAAATGAAGTTACGCTGAAGCGCCCCTTCTTCAAACTCATGATAAGCATCGGAATAGCAGATGTCTGCACGATTTTAGATATATTTTTTACTTTTCGACTCGCCGAGTGGGGATGGACTCCACAGGTTAGTTTTTTGTAAACGTTACCCGTGTAGATAAATTGCCTACTGTGGCAGTCGCACCTCCAGTTTTACGCTATTCGCATATACTGCAATCACCTTGCAGTTTTCTTTTGAGATAAGAAATGCTTCAAAGTATGTCATATCATTCTCTTAACAAGAAGGTGAATGCATCACTTTATAACATTAACAATGCATTTTTTCGTCAAAAATAACCTTCAACAAAAAATTGTGAGCGATACATTACAAGTATTTTAGCGCTCTTGATATCTCTCGAAATTGACTGCCAGTGCCGTATACAATCCCTTGCCGGTATAGAGCTCCCACCTGGCACTATTATTCATATAATACTCAACCAAGAAGATTTTCTGTGGACAAAGGTGAAAAATATTAAACCCGAGTGAGGATTTATCAACATATAATCGTTTGTCGAGTAATAAAATGCGCAAACTACGCAAATAAATGTGGCAATCACACAAGGAGTATGTACTTTCTCACCCCTTCCTCTAATAAATCGCCCACCCTAAACATAATCCTTAGCTGTCGCCGTGTTAGTAACTGCCCGAGGTCAGATCAACTCAATATGCTGCAGATTTTCGTTTGGCTTGGAGGAATATCATCACGGATCGCTAACATATGCAAATATTTGTTTGGCAACTCGCAAGCATTAGGAGTCCTGGTCGTTGCAGTCAATCGCTACACGGCCTTCATGATGCCGCTAAGACATAAACAGGTACAGACTGCTACTTTTAAGAACTTTTTGGAAGTACTAAAGAAATTGGGGGGTAAACCTGGTGGGTAGGCTCCCAGGCATCTCGTTTGTTCCCCTAGGGCCCTATTTCACGAAAGTTCAGCGACTGAAAATGAGAAAAGTTGGCTGGATTTCATGCCTTTAATACGGTGCCATAAACGCCTGAGTTTGGTACTCAGCTAACACATCTCAGATGTCAGTAACTGAGCTTAATGAAATAAAACTCACAAAATAACCTTGGTGCTCACCTCTGGCTGAGGTGCTGTGATATTAACTCTCGTTATACTTTCAGCTGTGCAGAGACGGAAAGCTGCTGACATGGTCGATTGCTGGTTCATGGATAATTGCTTTTCTCTCGATAATACCAATAATGTTCATTTTCGAATATAAAATTTACATTTCTGAGGATGATCCAACGAACAGAACTATCTTTCTTCAGTGGACAAATCCAACACATTTGCTTTGCTACGCTCTTCCTGTTATCATAATTGGCAAAGGACTCATCATCCTCTTCGTTTTCATCTTCTATGGAATCATCTTCGCTGTAACATTTAAAACTGTAAGTTTACCGTATTGTACTAACCTCGCAACTAATTTTAGCGTGTAACGATTTTTAGACCACCAGCAAATCGCAGAATTCCCTTCAGCGTTGACTGCAGCTACACATAGAGCTACACAGATTACCATCTGTTTCAAACTAAGCACTTTTCAAATCAAATTTGACATTTTAGAAACCAAATTTTATACTTAATTTAACAGTTGTTAAAAGAAAATTCAATGCGATATGAAAACTATTTGGTTAGCCGAACTATTCATAACGTAATTCAAACGTTCCGCAGAAAAGTATTAGCAAAAAGTAATGAATGAGGAAGGAGCTTAGGTTGAGGATCGAGAAGTAATCCTAGCCCAGATTATTGATGTAAGTGATCATATTTATAAAGGTCATTCCAAGAGCTCTTCTGCAAACAGAAAATGCCCGATATACAGTAGATAAAGAGACTTGATCTGTAAAAGTAGTCTAAGGTGTCCTGCATCGACCTGCATATTGTCGGAGTTCTAGCCTGTCAGTATCAGAGATGATTAAAATTTATGTGAAGTGCATGTTTAGACTATTAAGCGATTAGGTAGAGTGGTCAGTCTTTTGGTTTCAATAGAAAAAGTTATGCTGATAATAATTGCTAAATGATGAAAGTAATCGCAGAAGAATGTCCGACTAAAATGACTATTCACACCAATGTTGAGCGCGTTTTATAGGTTCCATTTGAATACCTATCCTACATGTCGACCAAGTAAAGAAATTTATAACCGAATAAATGCTGATTGATTTCAGAGACGTTCAACCGCTCGCGCAGCAACAAAGGCCGAAAAAGCGGCGCTGAATATGTCGATCGTTGGGTTCGCTCACTGCATTGGTCTTGCAATTGCATTGATCTTCTTCATCGCCCAAGAAATAGCTTGGTTTGGGTATGTTTACTAGATGTTTCCATTGTTCCGTGTCCAAATTGACTAAATAATGCGGATCCGGTTAAGCTGTGTTGAAATGTCTATCGAGCACGAAATTAACAGACTGAATTACTGAAGAAGTGCATTATCGTATGCGACCGGACAGAGTCGCATAAGTTTCACTCTTTTAACCGCCTTGAGAGGGAATCGATCTGAAAGGGGCTGTATTCGATCATATTCAGTTTCTCTAACCCCCCTCACTAGCCACCAGTAACTGTGTGACTACATATCATATTACGATCTGAATGCAATTTTGCAAATTATTTCAGGTTTCAACATAATTTGGCTGACATTTCCATCGCCCNAGTAACTGTGTGACTACATATCATATTACGATCTGAATGCAATTTTGCAAATTATTTCAGGTTTCAACATAATTTGGCTGACATTTCAATCGCCCACTTTGTTAATAATCTGGGCATCGGTCTCTTCTCGGCGATCAACCCATACGCTTTGTTGATTTTTTCTGATTCCGTTCGCACACAATTCTGCAGACTATACCGTATTCGGATGATATCCATTCCTTTTTTGAGGATGACGAGAGCAGCACCCCTCGGCGAAAGCATTCCGACTACAGGACAGACTGACAATAACATAGAGCTTTTATTCATTAGAACCGGAAAGATGTAGCAAATGAAGAATTAATAAGCATTAACACTTCATTGCCCAGCCTGCAGCAGTGGTATGCAAGCTTGACCTAGTATGCTTGTATGTATGCTTGACCTTGAATTAGTTTTTGACCATTGGTGATTTCGTTAACAGGCTCGTGCAGCCGTATTCGATTTTCGCTATTATGCTTTGTAATGGTTATACGTTGCAAGAGGCCTGGTTTAAAAAATTGCCCCAATTGCTCAAGTTCAAGACGATCGTAATTATCTTATTCTGTGTCATGCTGCAGACTGCCTTGCTACTCGTCAATTAATTCAAAGGCGGAACTAGAGTCATTCCATTATTTGTGGTGTAGGGTTTCTTTTATCTTATTCGCAGTTTTGTTCCTCGTTCTTTGGCTGATCACTTGTGATCAATCTTGTTACAGTGTGGCGAGTGCAGTGCAAGGGGCATTATTTTAGTGGTAAACATGCCATGCATCACCTTAGGGCTCAATTTGCGACCTGTTGACGCATATTGTTTGCCAACTTTTACGATACCGTTCGATGTCCCAGAGTTACGGCTTTAATCTGAAGGTAACTTTGAACAGACTATCAACAACATTCACATTTCTTAGAAAAACTCATTCCAAAGCTTAATTCCTGTTAAAGAGGCTTATCTTAACGATGATACGAAAGTATGCGTTCTATAAACGCTCCCGACACAATCGTTTAAACTTTACATAAGTCGTTTTTGAAAAGAAATGATTTCCTCATCGAAACACATGGGTTTGGGAAGAAAAATGCGTTCATCATCGTTTTTAGGCCGTCCTAATACTTTTGCTCGTACGCCTGTCTCATCGTGTCGCATCACAAAGAGTAACACGTTTGTATGTTGACAAACCAACCGTTCACCGGTTATCTGTAGCGCAGATTAGAATGAACGCATCACTTTTTCATGTGACACTGATTGAAAGGGCATCTCATTTCAAGCGTGATACTCAGGTACGCTTTGCATGGAAAGTGACGTCGCCTATATTAAATCGAATTAAATCGAAAGTGTCCTATTCCATTTGGTAAGGGAATATCTTTAGGCATGCTGCGCCTCACATCTTCATCGTATGAAATATTATGAAGCACGTTCTATCCTGTATTTCTGCAAGATTGGCACGCAAACAGCTGAAACCTTCTTCATAGCGTACTTGTTGTCAACTACTTATCACGTCCACAAATATTCACACTCTCTTAATGTCAAACAGTCAATCACTCTATCTGATCCAAACAGCGTGTGACTCTCTCCAAATGGAACGGCGTCCCTTGAACAGAGAATTCCTGCATTAGTGCCGCATTCCTTCACAGCGCATACAAAGACAGCGCCGACGTTCAAAGCTGAGCAGTGGCATAGCAAGAGTAAACTAGGTGATATCGTATGACGCATCGAAAAACACGTGGTCGGTTGAAAATTTTTAGATAGGGAATACCTTGCCGTTCGAGTGGTCGTCTTATATACCTCAACGCGTCTATTTGCTACCGCAATTTGTGATAAATCTATGCTCGGCAAACTAATCTACAGCCGAATGAGTTTTGCTTCGTTCTAAGCTACCGTATATGACCGTAAAGAGCTCGATTTTGAATGACGTTGCCAAAGGTACAATGGTTACCTCCGGGATCAAACTAGCTATTTTTCATTACGTTTGTAGCCGAGCTTGAATGCCAAAACTATTGAAGCTCTTTATTTCGTCAACGTCATTGAAACAGAAACTAAGAGGGTTCCATTCGACTACAACGATGATCTTCACTAGTCTTCTTTACCAGATTGAGAAATCGTAATACATCTCACAAATTCGACGAGTAATGCCTCAAAAATGCTGAGCGGTAAACTAAAATTAGCCTTAGTTGACACCATTGAACATTGGAGTGAACACTGATGTCATCATTTTTGCTTGGTATTGCACCTATTGCCCTCTTCCAAAAGCGAGGCGTGCTCAAAATGACGAAAGCGTGATTTATACAGAGCACCTTTGACCGAAAATCTGACAGTCAGAATGGGCGACGAGAACTTTGCCCTGCCATATGTAAAGGTATAACTTGTTCCCCGTTGACCGTTATCACCGGAAAATCAAAGCAATGTCAACAAGTCTTTCATAAAGCGGAGTGCCTATCTTGTCTGTCAACGTAGTAGCACGATTGAGACTGACAGCAATTGACGGACTTTGCTTGCTTTATATTGGGTCAGTCCGCCTCGAGCCGCCATTTCAGACAGTCGAGCACTGCGGTGACACTGTCGACGCAGTCGCATGAGCGTTCGACAATCGGCAGCATGAAAGTGTTCGTCGTTCTGGTGCTTTGCGCCGTTGGCGCCTTCGCCGGTCAGTCATTCGCTTAGTTCTCAATTATTTAATTCCTTACTTATTGTTAATTGTTCCTTGTTCACATTTATTCCTCTTTTTAGTTCCGACGCGATTCCGTCGTGAAGAACCCGTCCAGCAAGCTCTGGAGACCTGCGCCACGCAGTGCAGCGGTACGTTTCACGAATGTCATGGTTACTGTAGCAATCGCCGCAATCACTCTATTTTAAACCATATTCGATCGTCTCTTTCGCTTTACTTCAACTACATCGGCCTGTACATTGATCAGCTCAAACAGTGGCAAAAGAGCCTCGACTATTGAAAACGAGCCGACCAAAGTGTGCATATTTGCTGAGCGCGCTTTTTTGATAAGCGCGCTAACGGTCAATCAAGGGCGAAGTTAGTTGCCTTAATGGGATCAGGAGTCCAGTCCACCGCGCTCGTAAACACCAAATTTCCCGCCGCATCCCGTCTGGGACGGAGGCGACCGCAAGGGCAGCGCGATAACCGCTTCGCTGCGACAAACAACTCGATTGACCGTAAGGGCGTAAGGGGAAAGAAGGATGGAAGTATTAGACGGATGTTTTCATACTGAGCCAGCGTATTAATAGAAATGTCATACATACCGCACACGAACATAATACTTTCAGGAGCTGAGACCAAATTTAAGTATGCCCCTGGCAAAGCGTACGAGTATGATCTGAAGTCGGAGACGAAGGTTCAGCTCGGCGGCAACCAGGCGCAGACGACCGTCGTCCAGACGGCCACTGTCACCATCAACGTTCAGTCGCCATGCGAACTGTCGATGAAGGTTTGCACATAGTCCTCGTCAAAAAACCTCCTTCACAACAATCCCATTTCAGCTGTCGAATGTGAAGCTGACCGGCGCGGATGTCCCCTCCACCTGGGCGTCCAACCTGGAGAAGCTTCCCCTTCGCTTCTCGTTCGAGGACGGCATGGTTTCGAACGTCTGCCCTCAGGCCGACGAGGAGACCTGGTCCCTCAACATCAAGCGCGCCATCCTGTCCACTTTCCAGAACGCCCTCGAGGGTCAGGACAACGAAGG
>NIUQ01001579.1:0-28934 GCA_002796945.1 Plectus sambesii
TTTCAGCAAAATTATTATTCGACTCGAAGTAAGAATATGGTAAATATTGCCTTTAAAACTACTTGGCGCCTTTTTCGTAAAACTCTTGTAATCGCAACTAATGCAATTACTCTTGTAGGAAGTGCAATGATGGTCAGTTCTGATACGAACTTGTAAATTCTTCACGCATACACCATAACTGATAATCATAACATTTTCCTCAAATATTAACTGCAAGTCTTTGAACTATAACAGTTTTCTGATATTGGCTGATATATTAAAATCTACTAGAAAGGGAGAGACACAATATTGCACCTGAACAAGTTCGCTGAATACTGCTACCAGAGCGGCGAGCGCCAAAAGCCTTAGCATGAACGCCATGATCTCGTCTTCTTCTTTAAGCGCAACAACGGACTGGACACTTCGATTTCAGCTCTATCGTCTTGCGGGTGGAAGATGGAGAGCGACAGTTGGGATCTGCTGTGGTTCTGCCATCTGAATCGCGATTAAGTAGGCCAGAAGGACCACTGGTCGCCAATCCCGCTGTCGTGACCGGGACAGCTCTCGAACAACATTGACCAACTCTCGCAAAGTTTGATTGAAGTGTCAGTGACAATCGAGACAAATTTGCGGTTACTACGCGATCACCAAGCGGCCGGCGCTCCGTGGTCAGTTTGCGTTCTACGCTGCTATCTGTCTGTGCATACAAATAGAATTTAAGCCGCCGGTGTACTATGGCTGGACATCGACCGACGTCGGTCGGAGGCTAATGGCTGGTGTTGACACTCCGCTGAAATGACATCAGTGTCCAGTGAGCCACTTGGCGCGCGGCGACGTTATTTTAGCGCCAGACGCTTTGCGCTTTGTCAAGCGACTCGTTCAAGCTCTTTGAGTTGTGTGCGTACAGCTTAAGAGGTCTAACAGTGTCAAAGAGTTCAAGCGCCATGACAAGAGGACACCCATCGAATAGCTGCTGACTGATGCCAATGGCAAGACATCGGCCACTTCAAGTCGCGATGCGACGTAATTTTAGTGCTCTGAGAAGCCGTGAGATACTCCTCAGAGATTGTCGCCTACCCAAGAGCTTCTGCTCGCAATATTATTTAGCGTTCGGTACAAGTATATTAAGCGATGTCGACGATCGAAAGAAGACTCACTCCACTTGCTTCTACATCAACAACATATTGGAGGCATATTGTTTGTTATTATCACATTCTTTGAGTAGCCCTCATAAAAATAACGGAGTATGATGAGACTTGAAGAGAGTGATACTGCTTCAAAAATGAACTATCTTACTAACATATCTTCACAAGTGCGAGGTGTGATTTAGAATTTCAGCTTTTTCATATTTGCTCTAACTTTAGCCAACTATTTTGTTGAAGCCATCCGACCATCGGTATACAAATGCGACACCAAATATGTTCAGCTGTTTCTGGTCAGTTAAGCAAAGAAATGTCAATCTTACGCGTTGCGAGATCCGCCAAAAATTCGAACAAGTTCAAATAACATTGCGTAATAGTCGGTGCAATTTTTAGACTGCTAGAGAAAATGAAGTTGGCGATTTTTAATTAGTACAAATAGTCCTTTCGCGGGCTAAATGCTTATCTCCTGTGTTGCAACTTTTACTTGCTGCATCCATTAACGATCGATACAAATGTATCTGCAATGCTTCGACTGTATTAAATGCGCTCACAAAAATTATGCTCTCACCACGCAACTTCAGACACATAGCACTTACTGTTACAATCATATTGTTTTCTTTTAATCTGTCAAATATATATATATTCTCTCATTTCAAAGAACTCAAATGACTAATTACGCATCATCAGTTGTATCCATAGTTATATCCGAAATGCTGGTACTGATTGAATCCAGGTCCGCTGTGGCACTGTCTGCAGCCGTTCTGCGGGCCATGATTACCGTAACCTCCATTACCGAATCCGTTTCCGTAATCACCGCCGAAGCCACCTCCGTATCCGCCGCCGCCGTTCCCTCCGCCGTAGCCACCATTGTAGCCGTTGCCGAAGCCTCCATATGGTCCTGATAATTAAAATTATAAAAATAGGATTATCGAGCAGTATGAGGACTGTCGTTGAGGAAAAAATGCGATCACAGAGCAAAACACTTCGCTGCATGGCGCTGTAAAAGTGAGCAGGTTAAGCCTTTAATTATGCCTTGGATCGTAGTACGTACTCACTAAAATGCAGCGAAAAGTAATTACTGTCTTTTATCATGACTTTGATTAGCTCAAACAAAGAAAAGTCTTTATAAAAGTATGGTCACTATAATAATAGGTCACTATTCAATATTTTCGACTTGTGAGGAACGAGAAAAGACGCCTTAATAAGAATTAAGATCATTCCATAAAAGCAGTCATTGTAAACCTCTACTGCGGTCGTGTCAGTATGAAGCTCGAACAAAATGCATTTGACTTCTCCGCATTTCTGCAAAGAGGTGCTGCATCTTCAATACGAACACGATATTACATTAGAGATCATACTGCATCGATTATCAAAGAAAACGTTATATTATAAGAATATACAAGATTACTAACTCAATGCTCAGAAGTGCCCTTGAATGGGTAATTCACTTTTCCCTGAAAAGCTAAGTTAAGAAAAGTTAGCCCAAGTAAGGATGGTGAGATAGTTGTTGCAAAAATTATGTGGTAACATACCATTATTGTAACCCCAGTCATCGACGGTCTTGCCTGTAACTTCGGTCTTCATCGTTGCTGGGCCGCTTTCTTCGGTGCTTTCTTCTGACGACTTCTCAGGCTTTTGCTTCTTTGTCAGCAACCGCTCAGCGCGGAGCACATCACGTCGCTTGCGACCGCAACCACCGCCAATGCAACCGGCTGCAACTATTCCGAGTTTCTGATATACATCATGAAATTTATGAGATAATTTGAGAAGGCTCTGGATATTACGATACTGTTGATAACTACTGCGTCAACGCGCTCATAATCGGTAAATCTAATTTACTTTAAATGGTATTGACTGCTTAGCGGTATGCCTTTAATTGCTATTTAGTGTATCGATTAAGTGAAATAGAGTCTAAAAAAATAAAAATAACTTTTAGCTACCGGAATAATTTTTGCTAAGATTTTTCCGCTCTTCTAATGAACCTCTCTATTTCGCGTACAATTCCCTCTTTTAACCTGAGGAAAGGCTAAAAGTAAGTATGAGCTCTTTTTTGCATAATGAAAGCTGGTGGATCAGTACATTGCAAATTTCCAAGACGACGTATAGAATATTCACTCTTCAAAAGTGTATAAATTGAAACCTGCGATGCAAGCGGGAGCGCAAGCAGGCCGGCAAACGGGCGGGCAGACGGGCATTTGCGGGACGCAGCACGGTGGCGGCGGTGGCGACTGCGGCACACAGCATGGAGGAAGCTGGGGCTGCTGAGGGGGAGCGCAGCAAGGCGGTGGTGGAGGTGGTTGAGGCGTACAACAGACAACGCCGCAACAACCCACCGGGCCGCAGCCGGCTTGACAGCTGATTTGACGCCTTTGCCGCAAGACATTCATCAGGTCATTGGCCTGAAAAGAAGATGAAGTTACCATAAATATCTATATCAGTTGAGTAAAGCAGAAGCCTTATATTTTCGTTAAATTTGCAATCCATTGATGACCGGGGCTGATAGGCTATCAAAAACAACACACTGCTTCTTAGAGTCAGCAGCAAATCATAAGAATTAACTCTCGATATATCAGCCCATCACGTTGCAAGTTTGGTAAATATTTCGAATTTAGCTTTTTTATCCCATTAAGGCAAGTCTGTAGAAAATGACCCAGCTGAACCAACCATACATGCAGTTATGATCATGACACAGCATTACTATTGCCAAAAGTCATTCTTTCGTACTCATTTCACTGCCTGCCTTTTTTCAGCTTAAGGCCAATCTAAATATAATTGAGACAAGTCATTCATTGGAGATGAAGGAAGAGTGTACAATCATCATTCATTCAGTAATTGTGCACCTCCCCAGTTCCCCAAACTAAATGTAGTGGGCGCAATTTGCGTCTTTGGAATTCAAATAAAGCAACGGGGACAATGGCGAAGCGTCAGGTAGGTCGTTCTGATTTTAATCATTTTAAAACAGCGATGCGAATAAGCAGTATTTCAGAAATAAACAGAGAAGAAAGAATTCCTTTACCTCAGCTAGTTTAACAGCAATAGCTGCTAGCAGTACAACAGCAAGAAATCGTAACTTTGCGTCCATAATTATCTTGCTGAAGTATGCAGCACTCTTGTTAAAAATAAGAGTGTAATATGGGGTTGTGAAATATTAACTGCGCGTTATAAGTACTCAACTGAACAGGATAGTCGTGAGCTGGTATTCGTGGTTGGTCTGCCGGATAGCTGGCCGCCCATTGACTACCGCTTTCGCTCGAATGTCAATCATTTTTACCGGTGTAGTGCCGTCAACTGGTCACACTGACATACCCGCACTTTTTGTTTGTCAACACGCACCGGAAATGCACTCTACGTTAAATGCAAATGAGAGTCTTGCGAGATACAAATTTAAGGGGGCAGTAGTGGAAGTTGTGATCATAGGAGAGGACTTTCCAGCGCCAAACAATTCTTGTCACCACTTTGGTAGATGTGTGTGTTGGGGGAGTATTGAAAGAAATATTCTTCCCTACAAAGAGAACTCATGGTTTTTGGGTATTAGTTATCGTTCCCGCAGATCTGAACTGGAGACGCACAATTTGACTCTATTCAATATCTGAAAGCATCTCTCTTTTTACTGCAGATTTATGTTTGCCGTGTAAATCTGAAGTGCGTGAATACGAAAGCGACGACATATCAGAAACTATAGCCTATTGCTAACGAACAACTAATTATCGTAACTTCAAGTGGTCAACCCCAATAACAGCGAATACAAAGGCGCGTGCTATATATCCGACAATCTCTGTGAAGTTGCGCCCAATTGTGTAGTTTCAGTTCTGGTCGTCTTGAGCGCTTTTCGACTTGTGCATTTATGACGCTTATTGGTTTTCGTGAAATACAAAACTGCTAACCTAATACTCGTTATCTCTCTTGAAGGTTAATTTTTTTGACAGATACTGTTTGTCCGAAGAGCACATCTCGGTCAGAATAGCCAGGTTGGAAAGCAGTTAGTCGGAGAGGCATGAGGCGAAAGATAAAACAAAGTTGAAGACTTTGCTGTTTCTTTACCACATCAAATTCCTATGATAAAAGGCAACTAGCGTCGATTTTCATGTCTTTATAAAGTGAGTATTAGTCTCTTTATTGATATGACCAAAGTTCTGCGCTGCGTTAGAAGCATCTACTAATGATCGTTCTTGCTTCCTCTTTACACTTTTGATCTTAACAGTAACTACGGCGACGCATTAATTCATTTCGAACGAATACTAATAATAGGAGGACGGCGACAGTTTTACTGAGAGTCAACAGGTTTATTTTTTTAATCGCTACTGATATCAGATTTTAACAAGTCTAATCAATCGGTACGGCATCGATCAAACTCCAGTATTACAGTCCAGTATTGAGTTGAATCAAAGTTGGAAGCTTCCTTTGCGCCAATGCTAATTATATTACGAAGCGTTGTCACGAAGATCGCGACGGAAGGAGCTGACATAGAGTTGCTGAGATATCTTTTGAAGAGTGCTTTCGACAGTTTCTAGTTTGATTTCGCGCTCTTCGGCGCGCTTGTCTTCCTCATTCAGACGTTCCTCCAGAATGGCAACTAGCGATGGCAGATTGAAAAATTCCGCTTCACGCTGAAAAAGCGATTGATTAATTTAATTTTAAAGTAATCGATTTGGATTACATACGCAGCTAATCATTTTTTAAGGCAACATCGCCTAAGGAAAGCATGTTTAGTTTGTTAAAGAGGGCCTTGGTGTTTCAGTGCAAAAGGTGAGCATCACCAGCTCTTCACACAGCAGTTCTTGCAAGAAAAGTAAAAGTGAATTGTAGCAAAATCCTTCGAAAGATCAATAAGCCATGCTTGCAGCAGATCAAAAATATTAATTTAAACCGGTTGAAACTGTATTTTTTCGTCAATGACAAAACACTTCATTATTTTCACTCTGCAATAACCGCATTTTCTCAGAAAAGTATCGTGAAACAACTAGTATTTTTGTTAGAACCCTGTCGACTGCTCACGAAGTTTTTTGGCTTTCACTCAATTGTAAAGCTGACTTATGTACAGAATACGACTGAAGTAATCTGGAATCCGCAAAGCTGGCGTTGTGGCTTCCTATACTGAAAATTGATCTTGAACCTGATTTCACTTACCACAAGTCGTCGCAGAATATTGGTATCTTCGGGCAGAACGGCACGTTTGCCGTCGCGGAAGAAGTTGAGAACATGACTGAACAGTTCGCCATCTCGATCGACAAAAACGCGGTCCTGACGGTCCAACTAAACAAATTTGCATCACTTTGGTACATTTCGCAGCAAAATGAGCAAATACAAAATTTAAAATATTATTCTCATCTATTTCAATTATTTTTGCAAAAAACACGGTATTATCAATCTTATCTAAATAAAATCCTGAAATAATCAGGATGGTAATTAACAATGTTTCTGTTGCCATACTTTTGCGAAAATAAACCCTCTCGAAAAAACAACTTTGTGGGCTTATTTTTGTAAGCATTAATGAAACAATAACCTGAGGTTGATTTCAGTGTTACGTACAGGGCTCAAAATTTGTAAGTTGTTTTGCGGCCATTAATTAATAAAAACGAGCCACTTATGAGCAAACATTTTGTTTCACTTCTTTTTTGCCAAAACTAAATCAAATAACGGGAATTAGTTTAGCTTCATAATCAACATGAAAGAAAACTCTCCATGACGTGAAAGTGTGATGGCATGATTGGCTAAACGCGCATAAGAAGTTAATAATTCTTAATAAGGTTTTTTAATAAGGTTTCATTAATAAGGTTTTTTTAATATAGCTCGCACAATCAGCGCTGAAGAGATTTTAAACTGAAAACGATAAAATGCTCAGCCTAACTGACTGCATTAAATGCAAATCGAAGTCAAAATAGAGTTCTCTTGTTAAAAAATAGTTACATTTCAAAGGCAAAAGCCTGAAGAGCCTTTATTGGACAATATTTTTATTGGCACGCGGCGTCTCGTCTGCTGCAATATTATTGTATGTTATTTAATCTGTGAAAGCTATATTCAAAGGCATGAAAGCTAATGTATGAATATTTTGCTGTTTAAAGTTACCGCATCATCTCGTTGAGTCTGATAGAAGCGATTGCTCAAAACTATCCCTCTTTCTTTGCACGTACGATTATATTTGAAGAGTTGATGAGAATTCGGCCGGAAAAACGATCCACTTGGAACATGTACTCGAAGTAAGGACTGCGGCTGTTTGCTAAAGTGCCAAAGTAAGTGGCAAATTCCTTGCCCCCAACGCTTAGGGTGACGACGTCGTTGGCGTGTCTTGTTTCTCGTTCAGTAGACATTGCTAGCTGCAAAATAATATTATTTTTTTCTTTTAGGTTTGATTATCTCAAGGTCAAATAAAATCTGACCTGCATATGAGACTCGCTTCTATAAGCTTGGCACTTTGCACAAGTTTTAATATTATAGTGATCAGCTTGGACTATAGTCGAAATGACAACGGTGTCAGATGGGGACTTCTCATGAAAATGAGCATTTTGTATACTCCATAATCACCAGACTCGATACGTATTCACTGCTTACAACAAAAGTAAGAGCAATAAAAGAGTCTTTGCAGCCTAATGTTCAAAAACCCAAAGCACTAGGATGAGTTAACAGCAAAGATGAGGTTGGACTTCAGAGAACAGGAAGCTTAGTGTTCCAATAGTATATCCATATCGCGGGGGTGAAATCCTACCCTGATCTATTTGCTTCTTTTTTATCAAACATTTCAAAAAATAGTTAATCCGAACATATCATGACATTATATTCTCAACAAATCTATAGCTAATATGCATTGCTATTGCTACTCGTCATTAGCCACTATAGCTACTTATTATTACTACATGCAAAATTGGCATGTTGAGAACATTCATTTTACAACACTTATGGCGGCCGAATGACGTCTTGATAGCGACGTGTGTAGATTAGAAAGGAAATGCGATGGGGCCACGCCCGTCATCAAAATGCCTGCAAGCATGCAGTTAAAGCGCTTACATAGCAGCTCGTTATCAACGGTAGTATCAAAGTGGATCAAATGTTGAGCGCAAAATGTACCGTCACTGCGTTCTATCACAACTACGCGCGCATAAGCGCGTAGCAAGAGGTGGAAACTGAAGTGCGATCCGCCCACCAAGTGTGTATGTGTACACAGTATATAGAGGGCTTAAGAAAACCTCGGCGTAATAACCGCACCTCTGCATCTACCTGTATTGATCAGCCTGGTGCATAATCATCTTTTAAATTTTAAAAAATTGCGGTTTGGGACGCAAATACTCTGCTCTGACCCTATTAAGAGGGATTATCTAGTACTCAATCGGCAAACTCTCCTCTGTCAATCTGATTGTCTCATACCTCAAATTGTAGAGAAATTCTCAAGGGGGTTTTCACCTTACTTTGACCCATACTCTCCACCCAGCTTTTGATCTACTACTGTATTCAACAGCGACAAATCGTACTCCTGTTGTAAGAAAAAGGAATAAAGGCCTTCCAAAGCTTTGACAGCACTGTTAAAATGCTTTCCTCCTCAAACTTGCACCTTCTGCCTCAGCTTAATCCTAAGCGTTGCAATCGCATTCAAAACTTGAGCCAACCGCTACACTTTCATGCATTAAAGCAATGAGCAGTAGTCTTACGGGTAGCGTGAATATTCTGATAAAAGTGCTTTATTGAGGAGCTGTATTGCAACGCACATTTTGCGGTGTTTCCAAAGTTTTATTTCAGTAGCATATTGGTGCATAAAATCCATTATATGACAAGACTGTGAAAGAACGAAAGTATTTGAGCAGAATAGGTTCACCAGCATAAAAATATTTTGTACATTTACAATCTGCTGATCAGATGGCACATGCCGAATAGAAAAGACTGATGAATTATCATCATACATTTGCAGTGACCGACTTGAAAGTCTCAGACAGAAGTGGCATTGATGACAGATTTGGAAACAGAACGTGAAAACAGGACATTGCAATTACAAGGAGATTTTGCTAAAAGCTATGAAGAGCAAGAGTAAGAGGTACATATATAGAAATGCAAGAAACAGAAATTATACATTCTATTCGTAGACAGCTAATTTATACATAGATATTCTAACACTGTCGGCAGCCCATCGCTGGACCGCCGTAACCGTTGTTTCCACCATAACCACCGCCATAACCGCCCGAGCCATATCCATTACCATAGTTGCCACCATATCCGCTGTTGGTGCCATAAGCACCGCCGACAGTGCCGTAAGCGCCGTTGTATCCCCAGTCGTTAGCGTCCGTCTTGGTGACGTCGTCAGTGTCCTCATCGCTGGTCGATGGCTCGGCAGTTTGAGCTTCTCCGCTGGCAAGAAGGTTGCGCTCAGCGCGAACGGCTTCTCTTCGCTTTCGACCACATCCACCAGTGGCGCAAGTGGCAACGCAGGCGGGAACGCACGCTGGCTGGCAGGGGGGAGGGCAGACGGGCAATGGGGCAGGTGCACAGCACGGCGGCGGCGGCGGTGGGGGAGGAACGCAGCATGGTGGTGGAGGGGGTGGAGGAGGAGCGCAGCAAGGCGGCGGGGGAGGCGCGCAACAGACGACTCCACAACAGCCGGCCGGACCGCAAGCGGGTCCGCAGCCTTGGCGCTTTTGTCGCAGTGAGAGCATCAATTCTTTCAGCTCTTTAGCCTAAAATTACATTATTAAAATTATCAAAAAACTCGAATTCGTAATTTACAGAGAAGGGAATAAGTCTACTACGTTGCTTTTTAAAAATTTACTTTCTTTTTAATGCAAGTTTGTTCTTTTGGTAGTTGTAGAGTAGGACAAATAGAAGGTGCTCTGTTTGCTGCAGGTATCATTTTGTCTGCTGTTACGGTGAAACGGGGCTCAATGATGACCTGGCTACTTTATTTATCGAACTGTGTCATACGATTAATAAATACAGTTGAGCTCAGGAACCGCTGAATATATACAGCTTTTTTTGGATCATAACGGGAGAACTTTTCTATAGATTATTGCACTTGAGCCTACGTCCCACGCTAACATTGATAGTTTAAGTGCTCATGCTACTTCAGAATTACTTCAGTTCGATATAGGAACAGTCGAGTCAATCAGTGAAATTTGAAAGCGATAGATAATGATCCTTGAGCTTGTTTTTGGTAGCTCCTTCTCTAATATATGAGTTTTAGTAAGTTATTTAAATATTACTTGTCTTTAACAATAAATGCGACTGAACATCGATGAATCTAGTGAATTTTTTTCTTGCAGGGAGCGGCGCTTTAACGTATGAGAAAATACTCCTTTCCTCTTTTATACTCATCGAACGTTCTGGTTAATCAGAAAACATGAATATCTCCGTCGTTTATTTTTAGTTTCACCACTTCCACATACGTTTTGGCAATGATTATTTCGATTTCTGCCCATGGTTTTCAGCGCGAAGCCTCCTTTTCTATTTATTAAATAGTATAATTTCGGTATTTTATTTTCATTGATAATTTTATTATAATGATTAAAAGAGTAGTTTACCTCAACGGATTCAAGAGCAGCAGCAACAAAGAAGGAAATGAGAAAAGCACAAAATGGAAGGTCCATTGCTAACGGCTGAAGTGCAGTCAGTAAGTACGATATGTGAGCCAAGAATTAGAATGATTAGAGATGCCTCCTGGCGGCTCTCTAAGCAATAAATATTCGACCAAACTCCGAGACTGGGCCATCGTGCGCGACATTCGTGGTGTTCCGGAAAGAGGATGTCGATCGAGGCAGTGGAGCTCTGAGTCGCGTCGTGTCTTTGAGATTCGAATTATTTTCTCTGAGGCGAGACTTTACACAATTGGGTTATTTCTCTGTTTATTTCTCAGACGAGACTGGTCAGCGTGCATCTGTCTTTCAAATGTCGCTCTTGAGCTGCAACAAACTGACCGGTCACTGCGGCTGTCTTTGTTCACGCCTCATAGATATTACACAAAATATCCCCTGCTCACAAAGGACTCTCCGTCGTAGCTCAGCCCATCTTAAGACAGCGCGCCGTAGCGATGCACGAATAATCCTGCGTCTGGTCTGCAAAAGCTCGAGACAAAGTTAAACAGCCGGCACTCCCGGCTCCCACGAGGTTTGATCTCTGTCGATCGGTGAAGTGCGAACAGTTGACACCTGCACGATTACTAGCCACCCTTCCTTTCAATGTCCCGGAACACCACGACTATTCGTTCACGAGACAGCCATTCAAACGGTACTTAATAGCTCATCGGCTTTCGAGAGGGCACCTCCCATTTTCGATTGTTGAAAAGCAAAGTGGCTACTTGAACTCCCTCTCTCTCTCTTACATTGCTATATTGTATTACCACAAACAATCAGCAGTCCTTAGATTTCCCATATTTCTTTCTCTCCATAAACGACCATGGCTGTTGCTCTACGACTACTCATAGCCATAACGCTTGCTGCAAGCACAATCGAAATCTCAATGGTAATTCTTATTTTTTCATTTCTGTTATAAAGTAACTTACTGCAAGACTTTACTGTCGTCATATCCCGGTTAAATGGTCAGACGATAAAAAAGAAATCGATCTAGGCCAATTTTAATATAATTTTGTTGCATTTCTTTAAAAAGTTGGTTCTGTTCGTGCTATGCAATGTGGAACCGAAGATAGAGATGGCTGAATGCTTAGAAATACACAACTTTTCAAAGATCTGGGTGAATAGTCCGTACCAGGGTAAGATTCATTTAGCGTTATGCACTGGAGCAGCCCCATCTGGGGATGTAGTATTGAATGTCACTTTCAGCAAGGAACTCGATGATAGCAAAGCTGTTTATTTTCAGGCCAGAGAGCTAAAAGAAGTGGTGCTCGCTCTAAGAGAAAAGCGCCAAGTAGGTTGTGGTCCCGCCTGTGGATCTTCCGGTTGCTGCGGACCCGTTTGCTGCGCCCCTCCCCCACCGCCGCCATGCTGCGTTCCACCTCCACCCCCGCCACCACCATGCTGCCTTCCTCCCCCACCGCCGCCGCCGCCATGCTGCGTGCCAGCGCCCGTCTGTCCTCCCGTCTGCCAGCCAGCCTGTGCTCCCACTTGTGTTGCGACCTGCGCATCTGGTGGATGCGGCCGAAAGCGACGCGAGGCCGTGCGAGGACTCAGAAATTTGCTTAGCGACGCGAGCGGAGAAGAAAGCAAGTCGAAACAAAATGAGTCTGGTGAAGAACAAGAGAGCAATGTGAAGAAACGATCATATAATTACGGATACGGCAGTGGTTACGGTGGATATGCTGCCGGATATGGAAGTGGTTACGGCGGTTACAACAACGGCTATGGTTATGGGGGCTACAGCGGATATGCGGGTGCTTGCAGGCAATGCTACTAGTATGTGATCGCTTACTGATTCATATGTTAGGCCATTCTCTGTAGAGCTATAAATACAATAAGTTGCTGAAATAAAACTTATGACGATACGCAAAACAGTTGCACTTTTTAGCAAACTCTGCAAAGCAAATAAACGACACGAAGAGAATATTCAAAAACATAGTGCTCATTGCAGTGCTTTGATTTTGCAAAATACCTCACTTGAAGATCCCTGATATTTCAACATTATGGCGGTGAGCTGCCGGAGCAGTTTGTTAGGGCAAAAGGCAGTCTTCGTGGTGGATATGCAATCTCACTGCGCCCATCATAAAATTCTCAAATACGAAACATATATTCGCAGAGCGTTGTTATGCACAAAATATTTTAAATGCAGGATCCAAACACACACTGTTAATTTACGATATTATTATATATAAAATTTAGCATTTATTCAAACTGATATTAATTCTGTTCACGTTAGGCTTTATCCGTGGATGGCGACTGCGTCTCAAGACAATATTTTTGATATTTGATGAGCATGTATATGAGGTAATGAGCAAAGTGAGGTTCAAAACTAGGAAGAAACTATTCAAACAAACACACAGTTATCTACCTGGACAAACATTGAGTATTGCACGCGGAACGTTGACGTCTGATCTCGTAACGCGCACTTCAAACTTGGCCGAGTGAAGAGGGAGAGAGAGACAGTGATTGACATTCACACTAACAGACCCCTCTCTCTCCCTTCCCCGCACTCTCTATCGTTCTCTGAACGTGATCGTCTTCTGATCAACCCGGAACCCCACGACTTCGATTATGATCACGATTTCCGTAGACTATATAATGCTATCGCAAATGTTTCTGGAACAGAGCTATCAAAGCTGCGCCACATTTTCCTCAAAATGTCGTTCTACTTCCTCAGAATCTTACTTGCCGCTGCAGTGATTGCGATTTTGGCAGAAATCACTCAGGTAATATGTTGATTTTTACTCGCTTGAACCAAGGATCACTGAGATCATTCTTGAAATGTTGTGTGTAAACTAAAAATAAACTTCTTATGATCATTATTTTCTCAGTTTCGATTCTCTCAGTAATGCCACTGCAAATGTGGGTATCATACAGTTAAAGCTGCTCTATTGTCGATTCAGTTTGAAGGATAAACATTTTTCTTTCTCCGCTAAGAGATCGGCACACTTCAATCGTTATGGATAGAAGCAAAGAAACCGAAGGGGAGGGGCTGATATCGCTGTCGCAACATAATGATGTAAACAGAAATTATTTTACTGTTCATCGATAAAAACAAATTTTAACTTTTTAAGCATTTTTGCTGCAGTTAGTTCCTCAAGGGAGATAGTTTGGTCCATTGCACAGCTACACATTCTAACAACCTCTCATTTTTGCATTAGTTTACCTAGGGGCTGAAGATTCTGCTCTAATTCAATTTTTTGTAGTCCCAGGGCTTTGACTAAAATCAAAATGTTGGCAAATCTGGTACCTAAATTTCTGGATGCGCGTATATCGTGCTTGACTGGTGCGTTAGGCTGAGCTGTTTAACACTGCTACTTTGATATCAGCCACTGATGCGTTCTTATTGAAATCCATTTGTCGTTGCAATCATTGCTGTCGGTAAATGTGAGATATAAAGGTCAGATCTGAGTCAAATGTTATTGCAATAACTCATTTGGAGCAAAGCGGTCGAAATTTGGCGCACAAAAGAAGCAATAATAATGACTGAAAATTAACGTCTCATAGCCGTGTCTGACATATTGATATCTTTACAGCCAACGCGCCGAGTTACAGCACCGTCAGATATTCTGAAACGCGCAAGAATAAGCACAATACATACTCTTCCATTTTTTAATTATGCTCTGTTATCCGCGCTTAAGACGTAAAAATGCCTCCTTTAACTTTCAGGCTGCAAATAAGCATACTCAAGTTTCCGTCAGCCGAAGGCACAGGCGTCAGCTGGGTTGCGGACCTCAATGTGGCTTTGCCGGTTGTTGCGGTTTCGTCTGCTGCATGCCGCCACCGCCGCCGCCTCCTCCACCATGCTGTGCGCCGCCTCCACCGCCCCCGCCTCCGCCTCCGCCGCCTTGTTGTCTACCCCCTCCACCACCACCGCCGCCGCCGCCAGCACTACCATGCTGTGCTCCAGTACCATTCTGCCCGCCAGTCTGCCGACCCGCCTGCGTTCCCGCTTGCATCGTTGGTGGATGCGGAATGAGAGGTTTGCGAATCGAAAAATGAAGAATACGATCCGCGCCAAGGAAGCATCATATTTTCAGAAAAGCACAGAAAAAGAAGGCTCAGTTCTTTCTAAAGATAGAAACTCTTTTTATCACGGGCGCAAATTCTCTGTCTTCCTTAATCAATTGATAAGCCACTTTTATAAAGCTCTATTGAAGATTTGAAATCCCAAATATACAATTCCATATATACGATAATGCAAAAATAACTTATAAATGAAAATACTTTTTAGGGTGCGGTCGAAAAAAGCGAGATCTACTACGCAGCCAGCGCAATCTGCTCACTGACGAAGAATATAAGGCGGAAAAAGCTGGCGCAAGCGAAAATGAAGGCAAATTCGATTTGAGCCTACCAATCAGTGATTGGGGATATAATCCAGGATATAGTGGCGGCAGTATGAGTGGAGCATACGGGAGCTATGTAGGCGGTGAATACAGCGGTGGAGCTTACAATCTTGGTGGCGGAAATAGTGGACATGGTTATGGAGTTTACGGTGGCCAACCGTCTGATTGCCGGATTTGTTAGAATCATTGCTCGAAATCATTGAATATGACTACTATACCGAAATTTATTTTTCAGTCAAGAAATAAATATTTACTTCGCGATAGCAAAGTTTTTTTCATAGCACACTATGATTTTGCTATGTAACTTAGTGTATTTGTACATGGCTCGGGCTGAGATGAGTGATTTGGAAGCACGAGCCAGATTTAAAGTAATTGAAGTTACTGATAACTTTCCCCATTTGCACTCTTTGTTCGCTAGTTAAAAAGAGAATCGCAGGACCTCACGGTGTAGTGTAACGATCAGCTGGGCTAATTTATGAAATGATTCTATACACAAATATAGCCCCATTAAGCCAACATCCGTGACTGGTTTCCTCTATGTAGATCCTGAGTGGTGTATGTGTCGATTTTCGCGTTATTTTTTTGTGATTTGATCGTATTAGGAGATTGCATTCGTAAATTGCTATTGACAAATAGTGACAGTTGATTTTTGCCTAGATCGCTCGGTTTCATCGTGATCAAAAGTGAAGCAGAGCAAGTCGTCCCAAAACAACAAAGCAAATTTTTTCGTGCAAACCTTACGAGTATGAACGGATAACCACCATGAGTAGCAAACTGTCTGCATTCGGAAACTGAATCCTAAATACCGAGAGTTTCTGAATTTTGGTGTTCTAGAGTGTCGGGTTGAAACGAGCATTATGCGCTTATACTCGGATGCCCTTTAAGTGCCCTATAGATCCGTCTCGAAAGCGGCCAATGCCTTTGAACTTTGATGCACTGGTTGACAATTTAGTCACACTTCTTAGAGAGCGGCCAGAAGAAGCACAAACAGATTCCGGCCAGCGAGACCCGGACGACAAACAAATAGCCTTCAATGTAGGCGGCTGCGGTGCGGGTGAAAAACGACGCCGCGCGCGAGCGGACTTTAGTGACTGCTGACCGGAACCAATTGAACCGAAGATCAACACCTTGTCGGCACGATCAGATTGTCTGTCATCTCTGAATAGCGTTTTTCAACTCCGGTCATCTGCTAAACAAGACCAAAAGAGAGATGATTAACAAGAAACCGAATACTGGCGGCGATAAGATATCACAGAAGCTAAATAATAACTGAAGAAAAATAATTAGCAATACAGTCGAGGAGAAATGAGTAGGAAAGTTACATTTGCGCCATAGCTAACGACTTGTTGATAAGAACATCACGAGTTGACACAGAAAATCGATTACTTCCTACCACCGCGAACTCGGGGATAGGAAACGTTTAAGTGCCACTTTTAACAACTAAACATTGCCGTTGACCGTGGAAAATCGTGCAAATTGCAAATTTTAGGAAAATGAAACAGCACAGTGATGGCATTTATCCGGTGAAATCTGAGCGATGAAAAAGACTGTCAAGTAGTGAAATGTAATAAGAATAATTATTCATTTATTCATAAATACTTCCGACCTCTGCAAATGGGGGAATTTGCATTTTCCAATCATAACCGTTTTACCCACACACTTTACTCAGTCAATGACCGTGGCGCAGTCTATACAGAGGAAACAATTCATGTAGCAAATTATAGAAGGTGTATTTAATAGTTTGTATTTAGCACAATATGTGTCCACAATTAAACTTTTTGCCATCATACATTGCATTAGAGCATACTAAACAAATTCATTTATCCTGTCGCTTTTACACCAAGATATTAAAATCTCGCAACAATATTTACTCTCTCAAATTTACTATTGTTTGTGTTCCACTGTATGTTGTTGATATTTTCCTTCCTTTCGAAGAAACTTCAACTGAAGAGTTAGCGATAAATTACATTTATCCATCCAAAGTTTAGGTAGGAGCAAAATTTGTAGTTTTTGGGGAAAGTCGTGTATTCTCGTCGCATTCCTTCAGGGTGCTCATAAATACGAATTAAAATATTTGTCGCATGGCCTCAGGTGGCACCATTCCAAGTTATTAATAGAAATCGTTCGAGAGTCAAAAATTTACAGGCGAAGCACAAATAAGTACCACGGTTTCATCTAGTGGTTATCAAAAGAAAGGTCGCCGCCCCGCGAGTAAAAGTTTTTGTACTCCCGCGATGGCGAGAGAGAGAAAGATACAATATCCGATGGTTAAAATGTTCCCCCATACCCCTGCGCCCACATCTGCTCTTCACAACCGCAACCGGTTGCGACCACTCGGCGGTCAATAATAAGGTTTTCACAAGTTTGCAGACAGCGGCGCGCGAGTGAACGTTAGTGGGCAGTGACCGGAGTGACCGGACTGACACCTTGCGAAGCACGATCGGATTGTCTCGGCGGATCGTTTTCTAATCGCGCCAAACAGCCGGAATTGGCCGCCACGAACGATCGGCCACGATCGGCCCTCCTGTTCCTGCTTTGTGCCGCTATTTATTACCAGCGATGAGTTATGGAAGACAGTGCAGCAGCCGCTCAGCTCTTTTATAACGACAACAACTATTATTATTATATCATCATCTTCTCTTTTAAACGCTCCAGCTTCGCCCTTGCTATTCTTGCTCGCACAAAATGACTAAGGAACTTCGACTGATCTTTGTCTTTGCTCTCGCTTCGCTTGCCATCGAATATGGACAGGTAAATTTTGTACTTTGCTAGGGATCATTTTGTTGTTCCTTATTACCATACTTTCAATAGACGTTTGCTATTTTACGATAAATTTATCTATCTTGGGTGCTAATTATATTCAATAACATCTATTGTTATAAATGTTGAGGAGTTGAGTCGATATCCAGCATTGTCATTATATAAGACTAGACGCCTTCAGTGGTGGGTGATAATGGCTAGGCAGAACTGAGGCTCAATTCTCGACGATTTGAAGTAATAGATCCCATACGGAGCAGCAAATTTTCTTACTCCAAAATGTCTCTGATGTGCCTGTAAAATCTATACTTTCATTCACAAATCTCTGTGCACAAGATTCACTGCCATTCTTATGATCTCACATTCACTGATTTGCTTGTAAAAAATGTACATTGCTCAATGGAAGGAAGAGACTTGTCAGCCAGTCATCCTGCACCCAGAATAGCATTATCATCACCAGTACAATTAAAGGACATTTGATAATGAGGTAATTTTAGGCTAAAGAGCTGAAAGAATTGATGCTCTCACTGCGACAAAAGCGCCAAGGCTGCGGACCAGCCTGCGGTCCCGCCGGCTGCTGTGGAGTCGTCTGTTGCGCGCCTCCCCCGCCGCCTTGCTGCGCTCCTCCTCCACCCCCTCCACCACCATGCTGCCTTCCTCCCCCACCGCCGCCGCCGCCGTGCTGTGCACCTGCCCCATTGCCCGTCTGCCCTCCCCCCTGCCAGCCAGCGTGCGTTCCCGCCTGTGTCGCCACTTGCGCCACTGGTGGATGCGGTCGAAAGCGAAGAGAAGCCGTTCGCGCCGAGCGCAACCTTCTTGCCAGCGGAGAAGCTCAAACTGCCGAGCCATCGACCAGCGATGAGGACACTGACGACGTCACCAAGACGGACGCTAACGACTGGGGATACAACGGCGCTTACGGCACTGTCGGCGGTGCTTATGGCACCAACAGCGGATATGGTGGCAACTACGGTAATGGATATGGCTCGGGCGGTTACGGCGGTGGTTATGGTGGAAACAACGGTTACGGCTGTCCAGCGATGGGCTGCCGACAGTGTTAGAGTATCTATGTATAAATTAGCTGTCTACGATTAGAATGTATAATTTCTATTTCTTGCATTTCTATATCTGTACCTCTTACTCTTGCTCTTCATAGCTTTTAGCAGTATCTCCTTGCTATTGCAATGTTCTGTTTTCACGTTCTGTTTCCAATCTGTCATCAATGCCACTTCTGTCTGAGACTTTCAAGTCAGTCACTGCAAATGTATGATGATAATTCATCAGTCGTTTCTATTCGGCATGTGCCGTCAAAGGATATTAAACTGCTGTACACTGATGGGTGTCTTATGCTCCTATATTTGACGCTCTTCTCACATTCTTGTCATGTCATGCCGTTAAGCGCATACAATGTTGACTAAATAAAACTATAATTTAAAAGTTTGTTGAAATACAGCTCCACGATTAAATTTATGGTTTCGCCAATTTTCGCGCTTAAAGTGCGATAGTATTTAACTTGCTATGCACTTATGAATCAAGAATCGACCGTCTTTTTGGCAAAAAAGTAGTGCTTCACCGCGAAATGTGACGCCTTGTAAAGCTTATGTTGGCCAGTTACGGTCTGCGACTTCCTTACTGATCGAAAGATTTGGAAAATATATCTACCCTATTCCTCGCTCGAAATTCCAGTCGGCTTTGTCTAATGCAGCCCTGGGGCCTGCTTCATAAAATTGTTGAGAATTGAGGACTCGAGACGCATGTCGATTGGTCAGCTTTCAACATCAACCAATTGGCACACGCCTCAGTTTTCAACAGCTCAACAGTTTTATAAAATTAGCCCCAGGATGATGTTAGCGAGATTTTAAATCATATCTGTTCGATGCAACAGCAAATACGCTACCACATGAGATGCTTTCTTCGGTTCATGCACTCGCCGGTATTCAGCATACTCTTCGCATACGATAAAACAGCAGGACCCGGCTGAGAAATTATCGCTCTTCCTCAAAGTAAAATTACACCGCTCAGTTTCTAATCCTGCTTACCCTACTAGCTGAAGTTAACTGGTGTTTTTCTGCTTCTTCAAAAACAAACTTACGGACGTCACAGAAATCTTTTAAAAGATATCGCTGCCGTTCCTTACCGAAGAATATCTAGCGTGTAGCGCGGTTACGCGACTATAAAAGCACTAATACCTGATATCGTGTGCATGCGCAATTAACAGTAATCGAGTATATTTATCCATTCAGCGTGGTAAACAGTATAATGTAATTCCTGAGAAAACGGCAAATACAATTGTGCGACGTATGAGACAGGTATACATCAAGATACAAATTGATCGTCCCCAGAATCATTCGCTACAATTTGGCAGCAAAGTTCCAAGGCTGGGGATGTATTCACATCTTTGACGACAGAACAGAGCGTGTTCAGTCCATAGGTACATTTCTATGTATTATTTTCTTGCTTTCAGCGCTCTTCAACATTGTTGACATCAAGCCTGAAAGTCGAAAGCGACTTAACTATATCCTGCAAAGTATTGTGCCAACACGTAGTTTAGCGTAAACTGGCGATATTAATAATAAAAATGTCAATCCTGTAATAAATATAGCTGTGTTTTTGAAAATTCAGCGCAACTCTAGCATAACACGCCATAAATCGACGCTGGTGGACTACAGTAACAACTATTAACTCTGTGCAACTGCAACAAAACCGCCAATAAAATCCTTCATTTTTGGCATTACTCACCTGACAGTGAAATTAGGGGGTAGTGACACAGCCGAGCTACTTATAAGCGTCCATCTGCTCACTCTTTAAATCCAGTTAATTTAATTTTAATGAACAATCCCTGGACTGTGCTCCATTACTTTTCATTGTTTTTATATGAAGTATTAAGATAAAGTTCAATGAAATTTTCACGAAATATAATGAACATTTCATATTAAAACAATGAAAAATAATGTTGGAGCAACGTCCATGACCAGTTCACTGAAATTTATATCACTCCCACTTTCATAAGGACACTTTCCACATCAAAAAGGACGCTTTTCTCGTTCAATCTTTATGAAAAATGTCCTTTTTGATTTGAAAAGCGTCATTAAAGTGAAAATTGTACAATGAATTGAATTTTGAGAGAAGCTAATAATCTTCACTTACTGATGATCGCCGATCGAGCTGATGACAGCTGAAGAATAAGCGGGTAGTCCGGAAAGCACGTATGCTGCACCTCGGTCAAGGCTGCTTGAAGTAACGCGGGCTTCGTTCTATCACCCGAAGGCTCGTAGTGTTCCACATGCGTCGAGTATATGTGCTTTTGCATTTCGGCGAATGTTTGCTGAAATAAATATACGGTAAAATACGTTTATACCCGTTTCACTTACACCAGAACTTCGTTTATGCCGGTAATTTCGACCAGGCCCACAAGTTATGTTACGTTTCATTCTCATTTTAACAAGGATGATTTCCAGTTCAACGAGGGCGTTTTCCAAATATAAAAGGACACTTTGAAAGTCAAATCAATATGGAAAAAGCCCTTTTCAGTTTGAAAAACGTTCCCTTTGAACTATAAACTGTCCTCTTTGACTTTGAAAGTGTCCTTAATAAAGTCGAAATGGTATAAACGAATACTTATGTATGCGAAAAAGATGCAATTATGGCATAAAAAGGGGCTCAAAATAATCCTAAGCCATTTCTAACACGTTTTCACCTTCGCGACAAAGTCGCAGTGCTGACAGCGGTATTGGGGCTTTTGAAAATGCTTCTTGAGGATATGTACGAGTGGCTCAGAATCGCTGGCCCCATCAACGTAGACGCCACACGAATGGCACAGCACGGCGGTTTGACGGCTGTCGCTTGGCAGTTCTTCAATCGATTGTCTGAAAATGAAACTGTTGAGTCTTTGAAGGTTGACTCTTGCATTTATTTGTATGTCGTCGGACCGAGATCCACTTACTTATAGACAGATGAAAAGGGTAAGTACGAGAGACAACTCAATAGGATAGCGTAGTCACGGGACACCGCAAGCAAGCGCAACACACCGCATGCAACACACATAGCGCACATACGAAAGTATGAGCATTGCGAAATAGTTTATACGGTACATGCGTCTGAGGACCCAAGTGGGGATATGAATCCCCAACAGAAACTTATTTCATCGGCAGAGATGATCAATCAGTAGTGATCTCAGCAACATAAGTAATACGTCGTAGCAGCCTCTAAGGATTTCGCTAGTCTCTGTAAAAAATCCTTATCCACAGGGCCGTAAAAATATTTATTCAGTGTAATAATAGTTTTAGTAGCTGCTGATTGAACTAAAAAGCACTAGAAAATTGCTAGAAAAGCTATTCCGCTGACAAATTAAAGGCGCGGTTTAAAAATCCCTTTAATATATAATAATAAATGACATTTTTCAAGTATTTCGTTTCTGAAGACCTGCTTATCGAAAATATTTCATATGGATCTTTGCGGTCGCCTCCTACATCTTCATTATGAAGAATATTTACGAAAGAACTCTTTTGTCCGACCCATACATCACGCATCACTTGACTCTCCACCATAAACAATGGCAACTTAGAGAAGAAAGAACAGTTGGTGACCTGCAAAGGTCAGCCAAAAAGAAAGGGTTCCAGACGTACAATTATGTCAAAAACCTGAAGACAATACAAACTTTTCAAGCAATAAATATAAGAGATCAAAATATCTATCATTTTCCAGTTCATGAGGGTATTACTAAAGATTTCGCCTAGTTCTATTATGATATTAATTTTCAAAGAAATCGGTCACACGCTTTCTTTCACAGTTAGTACAAGTGTGTCTAAGTTTATGCAAGAATATGCTATACGATTTTACAAATGATAACAAGAGTTGCTGTCAATAACCGAGAACGTTAAAAGGTGCCACGCAAAGGTGGCTACTTACATTGTCTTACACCAGTGATGCCGAATAAATTGCATTTCCTTCCAATGTACCCATTTGGGCTCGGCTGCTGGTGACGAGTTACTGTTCGATTCGCTGTCTGAAGAAAATAAAAAATACAAACTGCAAAATAGATCGTTGAAAAACACGCCCCGCTGGGCAATTCGCCCCTACTCTCAGACACCTCAGATACCCTGAGTCAACCGTATCCTCCCCTCGGCACTTATCTGCGTCCCACTTTGCGTAACACCCAATACTTAAAAGAAAAAAAGTAATGTAGTAAAAACCGTTTTTAATTGTATAGCCAAGAACAAATGACGATATGATCGATATGACCAGTCCTTCTTCCTACAGTTTGTACAATGACGTCATAGCCGTGCGATGGATATGGGGCTGGCGACGTCTAAATATGGCGTCACTTTTGGTGTGTGATCGCTTTGCTAGGGCTGAGCGTCCTCTGGACATCTCCTTAGTACCCAATCTAATTTGCGCTCACGGTGACGGCCTCATGGCACAGATATGAATGATGCCGT
Organism: Plectus sambesii; assembly: GCA_002796945.1. NCBI lineage: Eukaryota > Metazoa > Nematoda > Chromadorea > Plectida > Plectidae > Plectus > Plectus sambesii. The sequence goes on from NIUQ01001579.1 coordinate 23,208, forward strand.
TATTTAAAAAGACCCGAATTCTTCGATGTTCCTATTATAAACATTTTGAGCTGTGTATCGATAATCACCCAATAAGCTGCAAATTTATTAACCATTACAATGCTCATTAAAGGCGGGAATAATACAACAAGTTCTTCGGCAAAGCGACGACTTACTTTTCTTCGTCTCATATAACTTTAATCGCCCTTTGAACGTAGCTCGCAGTCGCCACCACTGATTGCGGCAATCGAGCGCTAAAAAAGATTATTATTTAAGATCCTTGAATGTAAACTCAATGAAACAGCAGGCTTTATATTTAAATTTGCTAAAATATGGACTGCTTTAAGTAGTGTTATGGGCGATTAATTTCCGCCGTCTTTGACCAACTGTCGAGAAGACGATATAAACTGAGCCTGTGGCCCGATTTGAAATATAACTGGGGTTACTGGAGTTTCTCGAAATGACGCCCCCCTGTAATCTTTTTTCAAAAAGCGGTAAAATTTTTTCCGAGAAATAGTTGAAGATGACGCAAGTTACCTTAAAAAATAGGCATGTTAAGCTTCCATGCTTGATATTGTTTGCGATGAAATATACGTTAGAAGCTGTTTTGTAGCTTCTCAAAAACAGAGCACCGGGGGGGCCGTAATTTCGAGAAAACCCTGTACATGTAGAGTGCGACTGAGAAAAGACTTTCCTCCCGATCACCAATAGAATAAAGAGAACGCGAGTTTTTCACATCCCACGGCGGCAGATCTACTGCATTAAGCATTTTCGACAAAATGATGAAAGTTATCATACCTTATGCTGCATAGCACGCTTAAGTTGTTCAAGACTTCAACGCTGTTAAAATATAATGCGCACGCTAGGAATTGCGCTATTACAATCGCGTTATAATCACAGCAACTATTTGTCCTGATTTCGAGAGGTTCACAATGGACCGCTGTCCGACAGAACTATGATCACGAACGATTCGGCTGCGGCTAGAAATCATTTCAAATATCGCGATCACCAGCTTAACACATGAGATTCTTATTACTAAGCGATTATAAAGTGCAAATAAGAAATGACTCAAGTGACCGATGACATTTTTTAGTGAAGATATAGTGAAAGTTTCGTAAAACTGATGTAACTGCACTATTAGAAATGACTTTCGACTGCGACCGCAGCGTAAATTAACAGAAACCTGTCCAGAATCTAAGTACAGTCAAAACCGGATAAGCGGATGTTACAGCGCCAGCTAGTGATAAATGGTTGCCGACTTAGACAGTGATTGATGATCAGTTAGAGTCATCCATCTGGAACCGTTTTTGTGCTAACGCCGAGCTCCTCGTTGCTGATGTTAGGTTTAACCGGCGCTTCTCTAGACCGTGCCTCGAGCCGCACGGCCGTCTACCTTCCCTCTTCCCGAAATAAACATACGATATATTGTGTGCAAGCAACACAACAGCGGACATTGACCCGGCAAGAGAAAAATATCCGCTTATCCGGTTTGTCCGCTTAAGCGGTCATGGTTGCATACAAATGTCGCACACGGGGCTTGCCAAAAATGTCCGCTTATCCGGTTTGTCCGCTTATGCGGTGTCCGTTTATCCGGTTTTGACTGTAGAACTGACCAGACTTATCGAGCATTTGTCCGATGGCGCGCCAGGCTGCCCCCACGAGTCGAGACCGACGGGCGTCGTCATAGTCCTCGTTCCAAATGACTTCCGACTCTTTCACATATTCAATCAACTTCTGTCGATCGGCGAGGCTGAACCCTTTGCAGATGGTACTTCTTGCACTTACTCGCTTTTTCGACTTTGGAGTAACCGGCTGCGGTCGACTGCTGAATTCAGAAGAAATTTCTGTTGAAATTGGTTCTTCCAACGAGCTGAAAATCATTCAATAGTATCTCTTTTAGCAATTTTCGATAAGGAAAAGAAGAATTACGACGCGAAATTCGGCCTTAATATTATAGCCTCAGAGTAAGAGACAGTGCAAAAAGATACTGACTCTATAAAACATTCCTCTAGGCATTAAACTTCAAAGATTTATACTGTAGTGAGTTCGTAATTTTATTATGATCCGGTACCAAGTTGAAACCGATAAAATGATGCAAAACAGAAATATTTAATCATTTTAACGAATACTATAACTTAAAAGTCGTTATTGTCCATTGCAGCCCAGCATTCAATAAGATCAACTCACCAAATGAATTCGCCATTGTTCGAGTGCGTCTCTTGAACAGGATCAGCGCCTTCTAACGAAAACGATTCATTATCTGAACCATTACTATCGGCAGCGTAAGATCGAGACTTCTTCTTAGCAATCCTGAAAGAAAATTCTGTACCCATCACCATAAAAGCAACTCTGCAGTGCTCTCAGTAGGGGTCACATGAAAGAAATTTCGAACCTCACTACGGTCATGGTTAAAAATTGTACCCACCATTGAACATGGATATAAAACTGTAGTTCACACATTTGAACTTTCCTGCAAATGTCTAACATTCTTAATCTTATCTACCGCAAATTACTCCCGTAAAACATAGTTTTCAGTCGCGCAATACCCTCATTTCTTTTGATCAACGGCTGGCATAGGTGGATATTACTGTCAACGGTAATTAGCAGAGACTGCTTTGGAAACTGCTGTGAACTTCATATACCAAACGTTCAAAAATACCGGGTTTTTCCGAAAAACCGCCCCCCCCCCTGTGATCTTTTTTGATGAACAATAAAAATTTTTTCTGAGAATCAGTTTTAGGTGAAGCAAGTTTTATTTGAAAATAGGCATGCTAAGCTTCAATTCAAGATACTGTTTGCGCTGCCACAGTAGTTAGACACTGTTTTATAGCCTCATGAAAAGCGTTCACAGGGGGGCGGGCGCGGTTTTTCGGAAAAACCCGGTATGCTGAGTATTGATTTTCGTTTGGACGCCCTTAGCACATTAAATCTTTCACAATTTGATCTAAATGTAAATTAATGACCAGGAAAAATAAATCAATTGTAGAATTAAAGTTTAAAGCGATTAAGTAGCTTCAGCTGTTAACTACCAAATAAGTTGTTCTTGCCTGATAGATTTCCTTATAGTAGTACTATTAGCCTCCTTATGATCAGGTTCAGCGCTTGTTGATGCTGTAGGTTCATCGTCCAAGTTCTGCTTGCGAATCGTCTTTGACAGACTTTTTGGGCTCTCTCTGTAAATAGCTGCTTTGAATGGGATGGCTGCGCTTAAATAAAAGTAGACAGTAACGGCAAAGGGCACCAAAGTCATAGGCAAAGTGACGGGGTTATCATACAAAAAAGATGGATACGGCCAGAGTCGCATGTCTCCCTGAAAATCGGCCAAAAGTTGCAGGCATTTAGAGCCAAAATATCAATTTTTCCGCCAAACACACCAACTTCGCTCCCGTTCGTTGATTTGAAAAAGGGATAGCCATTCAATCTCCAAATGCTACAAATACGCATCGAGAGGCGAAGAAATTCAAAAACTAGAGAAGAGCTACAAACTCTCAATGGCAAGAATTGTCATAAAATATCGAACATTAAACTCTACGTCATCGAATGCATGTATACCATTTCCAGTTTAATAAGGACATTTTCCAAACCAGACAGAACACTTCCAAATCAAAAACGACATTTTTCGTATTAATTTGACTAGAAAATGTTTATTTTAATTTGGAAAGTGTCCATTTTGATTTGGAAAATGTCCTTATTAAAGTCGAAAAGGTATATTTAGGTCAACTTGTATTACTTGACTCGGATGTTCATCTTAATGAAATCATAAGTTTTCACGATTACTAATTAATGCGTTCGTGAATAAATCCTTGCTAACCCTAAAAGTCAAATCAATACTCACTTTTTGACGAAATCGCGGAAGAAGGTCATTTCGGTCCAATGTTCCCATGGTGGAAACACTCGACGGCGTTTACGAACTTTCGGGTGCTGCTCTAGGTGTATCAGTCGCAGACAATAATTGCGCAGTCTTCCCCACTGTTTCCTCAGCTGTTCTTCTAAATAATGAGAGTAGCTATTACAAAGTTCATCGAATGACTAATGCAATAACAGGATAACTCGAGAGCTATAGGAATTGATTGATTAGTCTTTTACTAACTGATTCAATCGAGTTACAGCAAGTTTGTGGATTGCACAATTTAAACAGAAATTCAAAGTGTCAGAACTGATGTATACCCTTACCAATATAATTTCACAAGCGTCTTTATAACGTTATTGGTCTCGAGAACAACAAAACTATCAAATTCTCTCTAATTTTGAGGATACATTTTAGAAAGATTATACCTTCTATCCTGAAACAAGCTAAATCAAAATTATAATAACTGAATGTATTTGCTCGGCTATAAAATGATTTGTTCAAATAATGCTATGCTTGACGGTCTGCCAACACACTGCGCCGTAAACCATACTATTCCAATCAAATTGAGTCCTATTTAACCGTTCACATATCTCAACTACCAAAGTTTTTAAAAGCAAAAACAAAAAAATGACAAAAATTAAATCCCAAAGCTTACTCGGAATTGCCATTGTTTTGGAGACCATATTCCAATACTCGTCACTCTGTTTAGTACTTTGATCGCTTTTCCAAATAGTTGGATACTTTTCGACTTCTTTGATCAACGCCGACCTCAGCGAAGAGTTGAACGAGACCAACTCGGCGGGCGGCTTCAAGCTGCAATAAATCTTCGCGTATTCAAAATGACGTCGATTAAAAAAGGAAGTCAATTTAACAATGATATTAGTAGCTGAATCGGCGAGTTTCTTGCGATTCTTCGCGGAATTTTAGTGAAATTTCGAGTTTAAACAAGTTACGTATGGTGATAGAAAGAGGATGCATGGCTGACACAATTTGCATACGATAGAATTCAATTTTCTCTTCAGAACGCGACGCGCCTAATCCTGCACTGATGCGCATTTAGAATCTCATTCTTTCTAGACAACACTCTGATCGCAACTTTCATATTCTCAAATGTGCAGAGAGTCGCAGTTTGAGACACGATGGAGGGTTTCATCCCCTTTACCGAAGCCCCTTAGTACAGCGATAGTGACAAAACCAGTGAATATTTGCGCTAAAACTATGGTGTTCCTTTCAAGTTTGAAAAACACTGAAATTTTTCGAAAAAAGGACCATCATAGCGGCGGGCGTGTACAACATAAAAGCTAACTCTTCGTGCTTCTGAGTGAAGTCGATAACTTCGGTGAGAAATTCGAGATCCTCATAATGTGCGGACGAAGGCTTCGGTAGTTCCTCGGGTGCCACGCCCGTCTGAAGCAACTTTAATCTTCTATGTTTGTATCGATGGCTGAAGTTTGATCGCAATCGCATCCAGGCACCCTTGCAGTGCGCAACTAAAAAACATTCAGCATGTTATGCATTTATATTGTTTTATTTCTTTAGCTACTGACTTATTTTATAGCAGCAGTATTGTATTCTTGCTTTTGATAATTTTGCTTTTCTATAACTATCAAATGTTTCAAAGTATGAGCAACAACGGTCAACTTTAAAGGATATTTCCAGTTTAAGACCCGCTTTTTCTAAGCACCGAGATATTTGTTCAGAGCCTTGGCACAATGGACAAAAAGTATTCGGATTTTTCTGAAATTTGGTATGCTGGGGTGCTTTAGGGTAGAACTTCCGAAAATGATGTCGGATTTTTTCACAAAAGTTTTCGCTTCGAGATATGGCGGGAAATTTAAATTTGTGTACTGACAATAGAGAATTTATCAAAATCTATGTTTTTATAGATCAATCGACTG
>NIUQ01001580.1:0-28866 GCA_002796945.1 Plectus sambesii
TAATGAATGGCTGCATGCCTCATATTCAACGAGTGGACGAAATCATACTGCTTTTTAACAAAGGCTGTACTTTGGTTCACCCTCCATTTTAAAAACTCCATGTTTTCACGAAATGAAAAGTACAGGCGAATTTCAGAGCAGACACCTTCTTTAGAAGTGAACTTAGATTGGGCGAATGAGATTTAGCGATTGGAAGCCCATGGGCTACTGTTTGATATCAAAAACAATAGACATATGAACTCGAATTGTTGATAAGGTAATTGTAATATGCACTTTCAAACTGCGTTTTTATGCCAGATTTGCGAAAGATTAATTGATATACTTTGGGGTTTCATGTGCAAAAACATTTGGATAAGAAGAAAAGCGATTTTGCGCTTAACTAAAAGAAACTGTAAAGAAGGAATCAAATGCAAAGAAGAACTTTTCTTCTTTGGTCTTTGAGTTACATATGACAGCATTGTTATGTAACGAATATATGTACCTTCCTGAGAGTAGCCCATGGCTTCTGTTTAGGGATGAAGCAGGGATAAAAAATTTGCGTCACCGGGAATAGTTAAACGTGTTAATATTCAGCAAAAACCGAAACGTTTCATGACCTAGCCTTTACTTTTCTTATGAGTTAAACTGCGGTTTTGAACCATATTCATAATTTAACCAGTAAAAGACCGACTGCGATGAGAATTGCATTTGAGATCAAGTAGAGTTTGCATAAGCAGTGGGCGATGTGTGACGAGTGGTGAGCCGATCTAAACCCTCTGACGTCAGCTGGGCTTAAATGTGTCCATATAATTCACCAAAGATGAGCTTGATGTGCTTTGATGCGATAAGCGCGTACGCTCTACGTTGTAGGTTTACTGAAAAATAAACATCAGACACTCTAACTGTCCGCAGTGTACCCGCCCACTGTCAATTTGTTGCAACAACTAACACACCCATGAGCAGTAGGTGTTTGATCGCTTCGATAACTCTAATGCGTAAAAGATGGCGCAGGAAGTGCTATCTGTAAGCTTCGATCGGTTATCTCGAGCTTCCTATTTTTGTCAGCGCCGTCTTTATTGACACCATGATGGTACTCTTCTAAATTCTTTATAAGCGGCGTTTGTCTCAGAGGAGCGATAGACTTGCGATTTCAACTATCGCGTCTATGGACTCCGCTCTTACCACCACTCTCATTGTCATATTTGCGGTTTCATGGGTCAGCGCTTCTCATGTTCTTCCCACCACGGAAAAAACGACAATCGATCCTCATCAGGACACACATGGAGGAACCGAGAGCACATCGGCTTCCCGAAATAGTTGTAACATTACCGTGCTTTTATTTATAATCGAATTTCGCCAATGAATTTCATCATTATAGCATTCTTCGAAAGCTGGAGTTTGTCGCTGAAGATATGCTTCTTTGGTCTGATTGTTTTCGGCTTCTCATCATTTTGCATTTGCGTTGCAATAGCCCACAGAAGACGAAAGAGAACATTATTGCAAATGAGACCAAGAAGCATCACACTTTTTCTTGATACAAGTACGGTACCGTACTCAAATAGTGTGGCGTCTAAGAAGTTTGCTGACGGCAAAATTTGAACCTTTTTGAACTACTTTAAAGGAAATTTCGAAAAAACTGTTAGGAAACAGAAGCGAGGTTGATTTATAACGCTGATACTTAGAAATAAGATGAAAATAAGACTTGAAAACGGTAATGGGACGCCCGCTTAATGGCTCTCAGTTTCAATCTGCTAATTGAGTTCGAGTGCATGGTAGTTTAAAAGTGTTCATTATATGACCAAATGAAGCAGTATTATGCTTAATATGCTTATAATGCGTCTTATTTTAAGACTATAAATAGGACTTAGCCTAAATTCGGAACGCAATCAGAAATATGCGATAAATGCTGTATTAATTGACACTAAACTAATTGAATGCTGAAACTGAGATATAATTCTATACTATTTCAGTCTACAATAGCCAAGCAGTGAAAGAGCCGATTGACTACTCAAAGCCATATATGCTAACGCTCTCGGTGGACGGCACATTTTACGCAAGTCCGGTTCAAGAAGTACTTCCCCTTCCGAGTTATGAGCAGGCACTGACGCTAGCGACGTCGCAATCTCACGATCGTCACAATATTTTTCTCGCATAATCTTGAACTATAATGAATAAATGTTTGCATAATAGTAAAAACCGTGGACACAGTGCATAAAACCATAGCAATGTCAAAACTGCGAATTGCGGAGGTGCTAGCGCGGTGATTGGTCATAAGAAATAATTAAAAATGACCGAAAACTGATAAATCACCGTGCTTAACTTTTGCAATTGCAACGTTTAGCTGAATTAAGTTCCATACAAATAACTGAAGAATGTGTCTCAAAAATGGCATTTATAGTTGTAAACAGTATAGCGAAGAGTTGTCGCTGTCAAATTCAGCAATATAGAAACATGTACATTGATTGCTGATCCGAGTATCGCATACAAACAATTTCTTTAATGCTTAAGCTTTTCCCTCCTAACAATATCCCTTAAACGAAGGCTAGATACTAAACCGAAGCTCAAGCATCAAAATAAGTAATCAGTCTGCAATACGCGTAGTCGATTGCGAGCTCTTCGCTCGGAATATTACTTAAAGGATATTTTTTAAAAAGCAGTTAACTACAGTAAATGGCGTCACATATTGCACTACAGCCAATTTTCCGAGTATACTATTTGAGCTGAACTTGTAAACAACGTAAAAATAAGAGATAGTCATTAAATTCCAGTAGTAAATTTGGAAAGACACAGTGGCGTTCAAATATACATTTATCAAATCATTTGCATTACAATTGCCGATCAAGCTACTATTCAGTTTGAGCAATTGAAGCAGCAATGTGGACTAGATGGAATTAGCGGTCATTCGCTTTATTTAAATTATCGAAATTTCGGTCGACGCAGTAGAAACACTGCTTTAATGGCAATGAGAGTCTTCCATTGGCACACGCGCGAGCTGCAAAAACACTAATTAAAGCGTAATTAGAGCTTAAGAAACTTCAGGATAGGCTTATAGAATCCTCCTGAATTGAACCATAATTACCGAAGATTACCAATTTCAGTCCGCATGCAGTTTGAGAGTTTTCTGTAAGGTACTTCTTACTCTGCTACTACTACGCGAACTCTATTTATCGTAGACCAATTACAAGCTGAACTAATATTGCATAGAGCAGTTCTCGCACTATCGTATCCTTTTGAGTAAGAAGGATCTAAACCCGGCATTTTGTTTGAAATTTGTGCGAACCGATTCGTTAATCTGCAGCCATAATGTGGTCAAAAATCAATACAGTAAAGAGGATCGAAAAATAGCAGGATATGCTGTATTATTTTAATATTTGCAGTAATTACCCTCGACTTCACTCTTTCTGGAATAGACTAAGATTTTCTTATTTAACTGCTAACATTTGGTTTATTTCCAATCGTAAACAAAATCAAATTCAAAATATCGTTTGTATGATTTGCATAAAGAAGGATGAAATCAATTCTTTGTTTGCGAGTTGGCATCTTTTTCGTGGAAAAGTTTCAATGATGTTGTGATTGTAGTGGTAACAGTAGTGATCACAACAGTATTGAGAAATAGACGCCTTCGGCCTGGATGCTCTTAAACTAATTACTTTTTATTTCTGATCTTAGTGCGCATCTCAATCATTTTTTGCGAAGCTGCTTGCTCTTTTTTGTAGTGAAATAAATTATGCAGCATCTCAGTTTGTAAACTTTTAGCTACTGACTATTAGTTCATCAAAAGATTCGATCTTCTTTAAAAACCATAGTTCATTTAATCGCACTCGGTAACAATGTAGCCCATTTAATCCGATGATAGCTCTGTAGTGTTATGCTTTGTTTATAACGTAAGTGACGTCAATGTTTCGCAATCTTCTACGTGCATATCACCTGCAATATACAGCTACGGGTTGTTTGCAAGAGAAAACATCAAACTGTCGCTCTCAAAGCGCATTAGGTGACGTCGGCAACTCCCACACAACAAGCAAACGATGCATTATTTTCCATAATCTTTTCAGGTTTCAAATACAAAAACTGGAACTGGTAGGACTTCCCTACACTATTTGTATTGTATTACAGCAAGTGAGACGGGGGCGTTTTGCAAACTCCGGCTATCACAATAACCTTTGTGCTGTTAAACTGAGCGGTCATATCAATCTCACTAGCTCCCATGAATGCTATCGAGCAAGTGTTACATCATTTCATTTGATAGTCTGTCTGAAGTTAGACAGCTGTGTTCACTATAAGATGAAATCGACGGCAATCTCTTGCGCTGCTTGCATTTACCTGTTCTCAGAGGCCGAGGCTGCACTCCCGTTAATTCTTTACGACGCTAGAATCGCTTCAGCATCTTCAACTACTTCTAGCACAAATCACCTCTGGCCTAATGGACCTTCAGCTAGTAACGCGAATGATGGTAACTGTGAGCTTTCCATATACATATATACACACAGAAGAACATACGTTGCCGATGACGTATTGGAAAGTAACTACGTCATATACGTATAAATACGTCCAATTTGACGTATATTTCGTCACCTGAGACATGAAACGTTAATTTGACGTATTTCACGTCCCAGGTGACATAACATTAGTAAAATTGGACGTATTTATAGGTATATTACGTATTTACTTTTCAATACGTCACCGGCGATGTATGTTTCTCTATATGTAGGTCTTCATAATCATAAAAGTAATATTACATACCATTTCGCTCTTATAAGATACTCTTGAAATCAAGTAAGACATTTTCTGCTCCAATTAGATGTTTTCTAAATCAAAAAGGATATTTTTATCTTAATTTGACTTCGCAAATACATTTATTAAAGTAGACTTATTACATATACTTTGTTTCTACTTCCAGCGCCTTTCGATGACTGGTCGTCATGGACGAGGTTAACAATATTTGGAGTGGTTATGATAATATCATTGACGTCGTGCATTTGCTCAGTTTACTTTTGCGGCAGAAGAACAGTGATCACGCAGAGAAGCTCACCTCGGCAGACGGCGATAGGTTGGCGCGCATTTGATATTTTCTTTACACGGCAGTTGCTTCAGTTTTATCGCTCAACGGCTTGTTTTTCCTCTTAGTGACTGAGATTTAAGATAAGTTTGTTACGCTTATACCTACGAGGTGTACGAAGCTATCTACTATAGCATTATGTAAGACGAACATTTAACATAGGCTTGAATGTGAATAAAAATATTGTTATTCAATTCCATCACCTGGGCGCTAATTTACTCGCATTCTAGGACATTACATAAGTGCACTAGTGAAATAATTCTAAACACATTCCCATGCATTACGAAAAAAATATATAGTATATCATCTAAACATTTTCATAATTCCTCGTGAAATATGCCAGATTCATTTAACCAATGCAATTATATTATGCCCTTCAATCGATAAGATCTGAGATATGCTGTCTGTGTACCATATTCAGTCATATACGACCGCATATCAAAGGTATGAGATGTGAGAAATAAGCTGCGAGTGATGCAGTACGTAATGGAGCTCTTTCAATTCCAGCGCAAAACCGAGTTCCTGTCGAGCCGATTGACTTCTCTAAACCCTTCGCGCTGAAATGTTCGTCAGACGGCTCCTTCTATGCCAGTCCTGTACAGGAGGTTCCGCCATTGCCAAGCTACGAGCAAGCCATAACCTTTGCAAAACTTCACAGTGATCTCGTGCAAGTGTAAAAACTTTTTAAAGCCCTAAAAGTTATATTTTCATGCGGGTACTGTTGTGTTTTTTGCGAATATTACCTTTTATTACGCAGCTGCAATCATGATGTAACGCTGTGAAATCCACTGTCAGTTAAATAATGACATTTTCCAAATTAAACGGGGCGTTTCCCAAGTCAAATCAATATGGGACATGTCCTCTTGCTCTGGAAAATTTCGTTGCTAAGTGGCAAAAAGTGTACAATCTACGGGAATTATTATCCTCCTTACTCTGTAATTACTTTCTTTCAGTTCTTCCAAAAAGATGCATATAAAAGGAGCCATTTTTTCAATTATTAGGACTCTGTTACTGTGTTTGTATCAGGCTCTGCACGTTTTATCCTGCCTGATTATCAGTCTTGGACCCTATGTCATAAGCCTGTTGAGAACTGAGCTGTTGTGTCTCAATTCTGCGTAGTTGTCACCGCATTATCTTGTGTGAAATTGATATTCACGTATAATTGAGACTCTGTTTTTCAATTCTCAAAACTCAAAAATTTTATGAAAGAGGTCCATTAGTTTTGATGCTTTCGCTGCGTGAAATGAGATTTGATTTTGCTCACCATTTTGAATGTTGACTGCATAAGCTGGTTTGAGCAATAAATTTTTCAACGTTAAACGAATGAATTAGTAATCCGAACCGAAAACACTGCACCCCTTTCCTCGAGATGTTGTTCCCCAAATGCAGGTTTAGACGGCAGTTTCAGGTTTTTTCTCATTTTGCCGATTGCTCTACGCTTCACATAAATATAATATAGCAGTTGCAATTACAACGGCTTTGTGAAGCAAGTCGCTAATCGCTAGGCGCATCCACCTCTGTCGAAAATGAAAACCGATTTAAAGAGAGTGAGAACCACCGAATAGGTGAAAACTGAACAAATAAAAGTATTTAAAGCATAGGCGAGAAAAGCAATGTGTGAATGTCCTTAGTACACCCGCGAGAACGAAAATATCGGATTTGAGATACCCTGTCCCTTTCAGTCGAGTACGTGCGTAAGATCGAAACTCGCGGCGTCAATACGAGTGATACATCGGATTACCAAGCCTCTTATTCGACCGATGCGTTGATTTCACCTCGCCATTTCGTCTGTTTGCTTTGAGCATGGCGATAAATACTGAGAAAGGAAATATCCGGCGTCTTGTTTCAGCCGAAGGTTTTGAGCCAAAAATAGTGGACAACCCACTGTTCATTACATACTGTATATCGAATGCTCTGTCACTGATATTTTGTCAATGGTGGGACAAATAATGTTTTGTCCGCTAAATGGCAGTTGACTTAGTAAATTGTCAAGATGACTTCACAGTATTTTGGGAGTTCCCACTGCTTTTATTATTAATTGCGTGAATACGAATAATTGAGAAACTATTGCCATGATGTCTAATTGTTTGGCGCTGATTGTTTAAAGTTCACACTGCCACATCTCTAGGACTGGGCGCTGCAGGATGATATCATCTACTTTATGAATAACTCAAGACGCACTGGTTAAAAGGTATCCGACTGTGACAGAAACCCTGCTGGTATGTTTGCAGAGTAATGAGCAAGATGAAAGCAGAAGCAATCATTGCTTCGACCATCGGGTTATTAATTGGTATCCTTTTTAATTAATTTTTGAGACGGATCCTTAATTATCGTTGTCAAGTATTTCAGGACTTTTCCAACTTTGTTCTGCTTGTTCGGAGCACATGATTATCAGCAAAATATTTGCTAACTATGATCCAGACGTACGCCCGGTTAGCGATCAATCATCGCCGATAACTGTCCAATTTCGGCTCTCTGTTTATAGCATTGTGAATATTGTGAGTGGAAAGACGTGACGTCATCAGTATTATCTTTTTTCTTAAATATGTTTTAATAAAAATTCAAATTAATTACTGGGGTCGTGTAAACATTGCATAAAATTTATAAAAGATTACTGCGATAGTTAGGAGAGGTAGTAGTTCTGAAAGCCTTAATAATATCGTACTTATACCGAGAATTTTATTGCAAATATGACACCAATAACGTCTGGCATAAGTGATAAATTATTCATAAAAAAATACCTGTCCTACAGTTGAATTAGTAAATATTACCTGCTATATTATGCGTGACACCGTTGACCCATCCAACAACTGTTGCAAAATTATTTTTTGAGTAAATGGCAACATATTTGTGTCGGCTACCGTAATGTCTAGCCTGACTGTGATTACCGTCATAATTAATTAGTAATAACTTGTGAAATAATTGCAGAATGAACAGCAAGAATCCTTGAGTTTACTTGTATGGATGAAGTCAATTTGGACTGATGAATTTCTCAGATGGGATGTGTCAGATTTTGATCCCAATTGCACTTCGATCAAGACGCGCGCCAGAAAGTTGTGGACGCCTGACGCAGTATTTGTAAATACGTAAGTCGCATTTTAATCATTTAGAGGGATTTGAGCTGATTCTTAAAACAAGTCACCGCAGTCAAGTGGCAATAGTTTCAAAGCACTAAAATGTGCATCACAGTCGCAGATCGAGTAAAATACTAGCGTCACTTGCTTTTTTATGCAATGTTTTGTTGCATTTGTCAACAAATGTGTGAGTAAAATTACTGGCGAGACTATCCTTTTTATGCTTGGTTGCTTGGCGTTCCTCTTTCATTGTAGCTTTCCATTTTTTTAATGTTAATCTAGTCTCAATTCCTACAGATGAAAACACTAATTAGCTTTCTTCCTGAATGAAGATGTGGATTTAGTTCTGTTATATTTATAGCTTATCATTTATAAATGCGTTCAATCTTCGACATTTTCAGCTTGGAGTTGACACAGGTCGTTTCACCCGACCAGTTGTGGCTTTCAGTAACAAACGAAGGCCAAGTCAGCATGACGTTAGCTTCATTCGTCACTCTGCGATGCAGCATGGAAATTTCAGATTTTCCATTCGACACGCAACGATGTCCTCTGACTGTCGCGATATGGACGTACGAAAAGAAGGAATTAAAACTGAATCTCTATGCGCCGCCAACGTTGAGTGACGTCATATCGGTACGCCATATACGTACTTATTCTTTACTCACCGACCGAATATTCGACAATTTTACGGCGCTCGAATTAAGCTGGGACCGTTCGCGCACAGTGCTTTGCCACACAGCTCGGAATACTGTTAGACGAGAAATTATTGGGTGAGATTAAATATGGGAGAATTGGGTGGTGCGGCCAACCCCGCACACTGTCGATTTGGGCCAGTCACCCAAATTAAATCCCGCCCAATATTTCTTCACGTACAGTATGTGATATAAGTGAGCTGAAAAAATCCGTCAGTCGATGCACTGTGAGTTTATATTCATATGAAAGTCCGCCAATCATCCTTTTATTTGTTAAAAAGTCATATGCGATATTTGTCAATTTCAGCATTCATCTGAATTCAAAACCATATCGCTTGATGCAATGGAGATTGATAACATGGATACAAATCAAACTTTCTCTGAGCTGCACTACACTCTGGTACTGAAGCGATTTCCCGAGTACTACATATTTGTCATTATCATTCCTTCACTTTTGCTGACATCGTTGTGCATCATTGGCATCTTCACTCCAAGTTCAAACATCTTTGAAAGGAACGAAAGGGTGACGTTGGGTCTGACGACACTTTTGTCGATGGCAGTCATTTTGAACATAGTCGCCGATCAGATGCCGAAAAGTTCCGAAGGCCTTCCCTTGCTAGGTAGGAATGTAACTGATGCTGGCTGATCTCGTGCTCTGCCCGTCATCGGCCGACTAACTAAATAACAAAACGATACACTGAACATTCGAGATTCACTGCCTGACTTTTCTCCCACATTTTGGAATGTTCAGCCCTTATCGCTTTGTTTTCCCTAGAAGTTCCGCTCTCCCCCCTGCATCATTCGCATTTCGTCGTTCATCTGAAGCTTATTTTAACCAAAATCAAGCAAGATTAGGAATCTATGTCTTTTACTGCACACAATGTATGCCAATTTATTTTGCTCTAGCTTTACTTTCAATGTGGACACTAAAGTTTATACACTATTGATACTTGCAGGATATTTCATACTCAGCCAAATAGGCGTGTGCGGTTTGGCTATTATTTTGTCAACAATTGAGATCTTACTGCATCAGCGGGCAAACACTCGAGCTTGGAATGTGCCGCAACTACTAGCAAAATCGGTGAAAATAGCATCCTTATCACCACCATCTACTGATAAGGAGCATACTCTAAATGAGGACCAGAAATATGTACGAATCCAACGCATGAAAGATGTCCAAGACGGTAATGCAATGGTAGAAGAGAACTCGGCGCTGCTGACTGGTATCGTGAAGGAAGCGTGCGAACGAATGCAAAGATTAAGCGCGATGATTGAGCGATATATCGACGCGCAAGAACAGAAAGAGATCGCCGAGAGATTTTGGATGCAGTTTTTCGATTGCATTGACACAGTTCTGCTAGCTGCGATGCTAATTGTTAATAGTGTGCTTACATTCATCATGTTTCAATAGAAATGCCATTGGCTGTGAACCACTTTGCATGAATATCATATGCTCATTCATGGGAAAAACAATAGAATTTCATAGGAGCTGCAATGTTCGGCGATGACACGCTGTTTGTTCAATGGCAGATAGTCGATATCTATTGGATCAACACCTCACAATAATGCATGCATGACTGTGGGCTGGAGCTGACGCAATAAAATTGATGCGATATTCGCATCAATCACCATGTGATAAAGTAAGCAAATTTTTCTTGCGAAAAGTGACAAGTTCCGACGATTAATTAGCACTTATAGTGAGATTTAGGCTTCAGTTAATCAACTGAAGTGCAATTCTGTTGGCAAAGAGCCAAACGACGTAAAATAAGCTTTTTCATATTGTAATCTTTTGTGCAACGGTGCTGCTGAGGGCGGCCGCATGCCCTCTCCCTCTTTGGCGACGCTCTACGATGGTGAGGACAAGTCTTCCACATAGCGATCGACCGGTAGCGGCCATTCGTTGTTGGTCTTTGTAGCCTGGTATCCAGTCCATCCGTCTGGTTTTTAATCCTTAGTGACTACAATAGGCTCGAACAATATTGTTCTGCATTGAAGCGGAACTCTCTAACTTATCGACAGCAGCGTCATTGCTTCGACGTCAGTCCTTTGCATAACTTACTCAACTGCAGATTTCGCATAAGGTTGATTTGTGTGCGATATATGCATAAAAAGTGTATTTAACTTATAGAAGAACTTAGGTTCACTC
This sequence comes from Plectus sambesii, assembly GCA_002796945.1. Taxonomy (NCBI): domain Eukaryota; kingdom Metazoa; phylum Nematoda; class Chromadorea; order Plectida; family Plectidae; genus Plectus; species Plectus sambesii. Next base: position 10,951 of record NIUQ01001580.1, read on the forward strand.
TACTTCTTTAGAATGTACCATGAAAGGGATTTAACTGAGATAACAAACTGACTGCAAATCATACTAATTTCGTATTGTAACTAAGCTTATGTTAAGGAACCATGTCAGCTGTAGCAAATGACGGTCTGCGGTACATTCTCAAGAACTGCGGAATCCCATAGCTCTCTTAAAGCTATGTTGACTGCTTTTAAAGCTACCGAATAGCGATACGCCTCCTTGAACAATTTTGTTCCTTCCTCGCGCCCTACACTGGAATCGCTTCTTGTACGAGAAACCGTAGTGAATATTATGAAAATGATTATATGTTCTTTTCGGACTAACATCTTGTCTTTTATGAAAATATTGCAGCCAGTATCAAACCATGAATTGATCAATATTATCTGAGGCTGTATTCAATAAAATGTCGAAGTGTAGTAGGCGTGCAATAGGGCGCATTTTGATTCTAGCCTTAGTCGTGATTTGGGAGAGAGCGATATCTCGTCGCCGTTCATCGCGAAATTTTTATTCTCTATAAAGGACCAACTCATGACTGATTTCCGACAATTTGAAACGAATGTTGAACTCGCTAGGTTGAAGCTAATAAACGAGATAATTCACAATTTTTTCTGTTTTACAGTTCACAGAGGTCATCATTTTTGTGGCGCTCTCTTTCCTTTAGTCGCCGCCTCAGCGCTGTATCAGCTGAGTAAATGCGCACGAAATTCGATATAAAAGCTTTTGGAAGCTCAATTACCCAGCTGTTGAACAAGAATGACGAAAGCTGCACTCGACTGAAGCTATTACTGAATGTAAAGCACGATCTCACGCAATTTGAGCGATCGATCGTAATATGAGCCTTTGCTTATTTAGTGTCCCTTCCAATACGGCGTAATTAACACGACCTATTTTACTGTGCTCCCCTTCCCATTCAAACCTATGCTAAAAGCACTATGAGAACTTACATTTGCTGAAACTGTTTTAGAAGAACAACTCACATGCAACGATGATACCAGCCACCTTTGGTTTGATTCTCTTCTGCACAGTTGGTAATAAAAGTTCAATTTTACCGACGTAATTAATCTGTTTATAGAAATATTTCAAGCAGAAGCAGTCTGTGACGAGCATGCGGTCGTGGACAAAATATTTTCTAACTATAATCCAGACGTTCGACCAGTCAGGGATCAGTCAACTCCGAGTGTAATTAAGTTTCAGCTCTTCATCAGCAGCATCGTGAACATTGTGAGTTGAAAAAATAATCAACTATGAGACCATTTGTTCATTTCTTGACAGTCACCATTTCATAGAATGAGCAAGATGAAACCCTTAGTCTCCTTGTGTGGATGCACACGACTTGGAAAGATGAGTTTCTCAACTGGAACATGGCAGACACCAATCAAAACTGTACATCGATAAAAACTCGAGCCAGAAAGCTGTGGACTCCGGACGCAGTCTTCACCAACACGTAAGTTTCTACTGGGCTTTGGGTCAGAGGTGGACACCAGCTGGCGCTTGGAGGATGCAAGTTGGATGTCAAGGGGGTGCATATCTTCCCTCTCTCCAATATCTCCCAAGTTCACCTCTTTTTTGGGTGGCGCTGTGCTTAAGTTCTTTTGACAGGCCGCGAAGATAAAAATTTGTCGAAAAATCTCATCGAAATTATTTTAAATGATTGTAAGGTTCACTATGTTGCTAGAGAACTCCCTCATATATGAAAAGGGAATTAAATTAGAGAAATCCATGGAGTCTACGAACCGAATCTTTCTCAGTTTAATTAAATAATATCTTGACACTAATAGTGATATTTTATCATTTAAAATTATTAATATTGATACCGACATTATTATTACGGTCATTGATGCAACTGATATCATAACTTTATTGATATTCTCCTCTTAACTAGTGCTTGTAACGACATCAAAAATAGTGTCAAACTTGACTTTTAAGCGAGGTCAAAAGTTAAAAATACTGATTCATCAGCAATTTCTGATGTAAGAGCCAGTATTGCTCTCAGACTATCCTATGTACACATTATCTAAACGTTTAATTTATTGATATTGGTAGTGCGCCAATGCTATTTTCGATTATCTGTTTAAGTACCAGTTGCGATTACTTACAATTACGTAAAAAACGCTCTAGCACGTCTATATTATTGCCGAACGCTGATCTTCTAAAACGTTCGGCGTTCTTTAGCATTGACATAACGCCAATCGTTGTTCCTGATCAGCAATGGCTTGCGATAACGAACGAAGGAATCGTCAGCATGACTAAGACAGCTTTCATAACAGTACGCTGCACCATGAAAATTGCTGACTTTCCTTTCGACACTCAAAGGTGTCCTCTGCAAGTTACAGTTTGGACCTACGAATACCAAGACTTGCAGCTTACTCTTTCTCGGCCGACAACAGGTCTAGTGGATATCTTTTCGGTGAGTTCAAATTAGCTATGCATTACCGTTCAATCAAAGGTGCATGCAATATTTTTTTGAACTTAGGAGGTACATGATAAATGTAAGTTAGCAGCACCTTACTCCGTTTTACAATTAAATTGATACACCTACCGAAAAGGTTTCAGATCAATTGAGCCATCGGTATCCCATTCGAGTTCCATAAAACTCTACAAACAAACTGCGAAATTCTTAACTGGAGGAGAAATGTGAAAATGTTATAACACTTTTGCATTATGATTACTTATAATTTCATTTTTTTGTCAGATTTAAAGAGGTAGATGTGAAATATATGTGTTATTTTATATTCTTTATGAAACTGATACTGAATGACTTAAGAGTGCTCACTGTTTCAGAATACATCCGAATTCCAAACTATATCACTGGACGTGGTTCCAGCGCAGACTTCCGACGAGAACCAAACCTTCTCTGAGCTGCACTACACTCTCGTACTGAAGCGATTTCCTGAGTACTACATATTTGTTATTATCATTCCAACATTTTTGCTGACATCGCTGTGTATTATCGGCATATTCACGCCAAATTCAAACATCAACGAAAGGAACGAAAGGGTGACGTTGGGTCTGACGACACTTTTGTCGATGGCAGTCATTTTGAACATTGTCGCCGATCAGATGCCGAAAAGTTCCGAAGGCCTTCCCTTGCTAGGTATGTTATTTTCATTCATTTCTACAGGCAAAAAAATGGTACACGATAAAATTTCAGTTAACTGACAGTAATCTTTTTATTGCGTTTCGTGTCATAATTATAGAGACGGTTGGTAATCAAACAGGCATTGTATTTTTGAGTAACTTTGCCAGAGTATAACAATCAAACCGGTACTAGATATTACCGAGGGATTGAAGAAGACGGAATCAATGTTTACCACTCCCTAGAAGATCATCCCGCCAGATTGGAAATTTATGGTTGCGGGAGGAGGTAGCAAGACATTATCGAACAAAAGTTGTATATAGAATATTGTGGAGAGGCCCCTCTAAGGGGGAACCTATAAGGTAAACTGAAAGTTTGATTAATCATCCCGCAGGGGTTCGTGGGGGTTTAGATGTTTGTACGCTACTTAAAATAATCAACATCAAAAAGCTATCGCAATAGTAATATTGAGACTCTAAAGCACATTTGCTTACAAATGAAACAAAAATTTGCAAAAAAATCAAGTGAAGATGGCATTTTACCAGCTCAGCGACTGTAGGACAGACTTTAGCCAACTGCCTAAAAACTGGATTTCAATATCAATTGACCATTATTCGATCAAATATTGACTAAAATTCACAATTCTTTCTTTAAAACTCGTAGATACTCAAGAGTAAAAGGAAAGGTTAAATTACAGTGTGACAGTTTTATCTCTGATATAGCTTTTCAAAGGCATAATTTGTCAGTAAATTGTTAACTATTAGATATGTGGGCACTTTGCAGAGTAATTACTTTAAAACTTTAGGAATGAAAATGCACGATAAAATAATTTTTTTGCAGGATACTTTATTCTGTATGAAATTGCCGTGTGCACACTGGCTATTATTTTGGCAACAATCGTGCTATGGGTGCATCAGAAAGCGCATACCAGAGCTTGGCATGCGCCACGATTACTTTATTGGCTGACTCAAACAAAACCACCGCAAGACGACGTGTCCCCATCATATTTCGATAAATATTTTGCAATGAAGGAGGATCCGAAACACCTACTAGTGGAAAACAGAAAAGAATTCGCAGAACTGACGGCGTTTGATCATCTGGCCAAGATGATTAGTGTAGCGAAGGAAACCTGCGAGAAATTGCAGGTGATCAGTTCGATGATTGAAAGAAAGATCCAGTTTCAAGAGCGCAAGGAGACGAATTCAAAAGTGTGGTTGAAAACTGTTGATATGATTGATGTATTTCTTTTGATTTTTCTGCTAATTGCTAACATTGTTCTCACGTCCGTTCTATTTCGCTAGGCGTTGAATGTGCCTGTTGCATTTTCGGATTTGAGAGACACAAGTGAAAGAAGTGTTTATCGAGCTTCGCCCATACTTTCGGGTTTTTTCAAGTGTATTGCATGCATTATTAAAGTCACAGTGTACGCTCTATTGATGAACATATGTGAATAAATTTTTTAACAATATAATTAAATAAAATAGACAGTGGAAGTTGGTTAATTGAAGCGGTTCAGCAGTAATATGATAGATATAGAAGGCAAAGGTTCTACAAGAAGATATAGAACTAGTTGAATATGAATCGGACGGCGGTATCGGAATGATCCAAATGGTGAGAAAAAGCGAATACTCAAATGGCGCGTTATCACAGACTACACGCGTAACAATTCCGATTTTCGAATCTTATCAAGAAAATAATGAATTATTTGAAAATTGGAGTTGCATTTAAAGATATCACTTTTAGAGAGTGAACTAAAATCTGAATCAAAGGAATTCTTTTTCCCGAAATCTTTACATCTTAACCGCAAAGATTACCGTTCGTTCGCTAGACAGGTCAAACTATTAAAAGTAAAACCACCCAAAAGCAGTAAATATTCATGATCTACACATCAAGGGGGATTGAATGAATGCTAAATACGCTAATGGTTAGCAATTAGAAAATATTAACGGACGCGTGCAGTTAGCCGTATTCCACTGTCTCATTATCTCTACAGTTTGAAGAAAGTCGGATGATGATAACGAATCTATCAAGGCACAAATATCGCCAAACTAATAACGCCGAAACTGACAATCCTTTTTCACAACAATAAAATCTTCCCAAAACTCGCTAAACACTGACAAAAAGAGATCACATGGTCGCAGCGAGACAAGAGAGGGCAAATAGTTTATTTCGCAATCAAAGAAAACATGGCAGCAAAAATCTCAGCGACCAATTGGTGATGACTCTTGAGGAGAAGTTGGCAATCGTCCAATTCGTCAATGCTTTTGCAGTTGGCGGTGAAGAATTGGATGGCGGCGTTTTTCAAAGAGGGGACGTGGTGGCGATCGGCGAGAATGAGTCGAGAGCAGACATTGGCCTTGGTCATGGTCCTACGCATACTCGCGGCGCAGACCTCCTTAAGATCTTCCATCTCGTACTTGTCCGCCGCCATCAACAACTGGTCAGCCACCTTCTTCAGCCCGATGACTTTTCCGCAACGCGAATATCGGCACAATTCGCTCATTACGTCTTGAGAGATATCTTTGATTATCACTCGACCCGTCTTCGCCTATGAAAAGGAATCTATTGTACAACAACTCTAGTTTTCTCGCCGAATAGCCGATTTTCCTGTGGTGGGAGCTCTATATTACAGGGGCTTTCATGATAAGGATATTCATAGGTAGCAATAGACAAATATTCTAGATCGACTGAGCTGCCTCATACTGTAGAAGTCCACATATATAGGGACCACAACGGAACATTCTATAAAGACATATGACGATGTGGAACTTTCTAAACTGTTCTATCACTCGAGTGTTATGGAGCGCGAGTTGTGACATAGAGTAAAAATTCACCTCGACACTGTCGTTCGCGAACATGGAATTAAAGACGCGACTCTGAGCGGCCAACTGACAACGGTAGGCGGAAACCTGACCGTCAGGGCAAACGAGGATGCAGTCGGTGTGCTTGCCGGTCTCGTACAGACGCTCCTGTTTCGCAAGGAGAGAGAGTTGATTGGCGGCGGTGAACGAGTCCGCGTTGAGGATGACGTCATTGCGGATGACGGTCATTTGGCAGAAAATAATTAACGAATCGTTCAGCAACAAGCCGTCCACGCTGTGCATTAGTTGCGTGTGTCCGATCAAGCGGTAGAAGCCCCAGCCATGCACCTGTGAAACACGTTTTATAGAGAGGTACTATACAACGTTTTTCATCATAATTCGTCACTTTTGCATTATGTAAAATAAGCTTTGCATTCCCTATCGTCAAACAAGCGCTCTAATTGAATGCAGAGATGATGAAAACGAGTGCAAAAGGGATGAATTATGATGGGAGGGCTTTTATCAGTTGCGCACATGTTAACATCGAATATGAAGAAGTATTCATCTATTCAATGTCAAAATTAACTGCTGCTAAATAAACGCGAACTATAGAGAAGTAACTAGCCGACGTATTCGATTTCGACTCTGTAATCCCTAACATCGGCCTTGAAGCAGAAAATTTATGGGGAGGGGTTGGAAAGAGAGAACTATACTACTACTTTAATTAGTCCCTTTAACATTGCCTAGATTCCTATGGTAACATTGCATGTAACTTTCGCAGGTAAACTAGCGCCTCAAAGGGAACTCTGGTCACTTCTAGGTGAAAGAAGTGTACCGTGTATTGTTTTCAGCTAGGTATGACAAGCTGGCTGCGAATTAGGTATGTTTATATTGCAATTAAATTAACAATAAGCAGTTTGTCATACGTAGCTAAAAACAATATACGGTTCATTCCTTTCGACAAGAAGTGACGGCAGATTTCCTTTATGTCGAAACCCGGCGTCTCAATAAAATAATAATAATACAGTAGAAATCGTTTATGCTGGTAAACAGGCGACAGATAGATTATGGTCGGTATAAGCGATTACCGTTATAGACGATTTTTGTTCTGTACAAATCACAGGGAGCCGGATTATGGGGACTGGTCAAACCAGACCGCTTTTTGCGAATTTTGGCTATGAACAATTTTAATGCAATAATAAAGTATGCCAAGTTCTTTACATACAAGTCCGGACTCGGTCGTCCAGAGATTCTTATGGCTGAGTCGGAAGGCGTGCAGTTCGCAGTCCATTTTGTGCTCTAACTGGTGCGTCAGCTGGTTCTCTATGGCTACGCTGAACCAGCAGAATACGTTCTCCAGTATCGACTCCTTGATGTATAAATAGACCGACACGTAGCCTCGATCCTTGTCGCGGTCACCTCTGACATGTAAATAGATTTCGTTTTGAAACGGATATACCTTTTCATAAGAACGGGCTACATATAAAACGGGGTTTTCCGATTAGAAGCCCCTTACAGAAGCGAACTTACATAGGTTTTCACCATTTTTTACTACACCACCGCAACGTCAGCAGAGCATTCCTGCAACAGTGTTTGCGTTGAAACAAATGACAGGTCCCCTTCCCCCTCCATCGCAAGTTAAACCCGCAAGTCCCAAAGAAGTCGATTTTCCAGCATAATTCAATATAAGAAACACTTAGAATACCATCTCGTACCTTGGGAAGAGACGCATGTACCATTTGGTGCCGCTAGTAGGGCCGCAGAAGACGTCGCTTTCAATCATATCGTGCAGCAGCAAGGAAAAGTCGTCTATCCTCCAGCGGTGTTGGAATTGCTGCGCCTCAATCTCTGGGTAGACTTTCATGGATATCACGGTCGGCTCACAGTCATCCATTGTCACGCACGCATACAATGTCAGGCCTCATTCACAAAGAGAGTAGCACAATTTTCAGAACTGATGTAGTAAATCATTATGCTGACGCCGAAATGAAAAGGATGGGAGGAAGATAATAACGAAGATTACGGTATTACAATTTTTCCTTCGCGATTTGCCACTGTCAGAATTTGAAGCGCGCGAAAAGCTAAATATCGTAGGAAATTGCCATGCGAACTGTCTCTATGCGTTTTAGCGTTTTTTTACTAAACAGTTAAGCGTGGCAAAACGAAACTGTACTTGTGGAATTATTAATAAAATTTTCAAAAATAATTTAGTGCGCCACGTCGTTATAAAAATTTCGTGATATCAAGTTGTTGACGTTTTATAAAAAAGTTCTTACGGAAAGCTTGATGATTCTGTGCTTGAGAGGTTCCTTCTGTTTTGTTCTCAATTGAGTAGATTATCTGGCTGAACAGCTAGCTTGCGCGTTCCCTTATGCTTGTAGTAATTGAGATTTGCAGAAATCTCCTTATTCAGCGCGCTTGTCCGATAAAGAATAAAACATAATGTTTCAAATCGCGTTTGGTCTATTTCGATTTAGCGATTTACTTGCATTTGTACCATATCCCCGCTGGGGCAGTTCAGTTTCAGTCGCTGTTGCATTCCCGTAAGGGAGAATTGTGCTGATTGCGCAAGTGGCAGCTTATCCTAGATTAGGACTTATTCGATGATACATATGATATTGCGGGATAATATATTTAGAGGAAAATTCGTTGTGTTTGTCCCATGCGCAATTTAAGCTTGAATATTTTTAGCAGAAGCAATGTCTTCGTCAGCGGGCTGCCCATCAATCGAGCCAGCGGATTTATCGAATGCTGAGCAACAAGCCGATTGCACAGACCGCGACGGTAGTCGCTCAGTGGAAGAAAGCACGCTGGTTAATAGCAGTGTCAATGATGGCTATTCTATGAAGGTAAATGAAGAAGAAACGACCATGAAGTCGTCTTCATTCTGGTCTTCTATTGATTATTCCACTGATGGAGATACTTCGTCGATGAGGACGACTCGGCCGTCATTGATGAAAGAGGATCTAAAGCTGTTCAGCTATCAGCGCCAGTTTTTACGGTCGACGCCGACCAGCCACGAGGCTAACCGAGTAATCGACGAGGCATTCCACTTCTGCGCGCTGGTAAGTCCAGTATGTTTTTTGCTACAGTAATATATGTTTATGCTGGTATTTCACTTATATTGGTTGTCGATTATACCGGTAAATTTAGCCGGCCCCCTTAACACAGGTATAAACGAACTTCACTCTTTATTCTTTATTTTCTCCATATGTATTAAACGTAGATTTCGGTTTGCCAACGGGTTGTGCCTAATGAGCAATTGATGTTTTCACAATAAATTACACTAATACATATTTTATTCCCAGTTGTTTCACGGATATTATGCGGTAGGTTTCTTTGGTGTTGGGGCTCAACAGGATGTGCTCATTCAGCGATCAGTGTCCTAAAAATTACAAATGCAAGAGAGTGGTAAGAACGCAACTTCTCGATGAACGAAAATAAAACCAAATGACTGATCAAATGAACCTTGGTCAATCGCTGTGATTTTAAGGTGCTATATATTGGAATCAATTTCTTAACTACAGGAACCCTTCTATCAAAACCAGTGCTCTTTTCTTTAGGACGACAGTTTGCCAGTGTCCCCATCGATGGTGCAAGCGGTAGTGACGGGAGTTGAAGAACAACAGGAATCGCCGCCGATTACTGTAGATCGCTTGAGAATCGCTCAGCCGGTCAAGACCTATCGCAGCTCTCAGCGACAAAGTCGGCTGAGTGACGTTCGATCGTCGAAGAATGTTCGAGACTACTTTGCGCCCATCGCGTCTTCCTCCCCAATCACTCTCTCCCGTCAGCAGCGCGATCTCGCCAACTGGCAGCGTTCTATCACTCCCGCCTTTGAACCACGCCTTTCCGTATGTTTCTTGCGGTTTTTGATGGATGTACAGTGAAAGTCGTTTATATCGGTATTTCATGGACCGATCTAAAAATTACCGTTATAAGTGAATTCTAGTGTAATATTTTTTGAGAGGAATTTTGCAAGCCAAAGAATGGTCATAATGGAGGTCAGAGTCGCCAAATTAGGTTAATTAATAACGCCGTTTTTTAGTATTTCTTTGTACATATTATTGCAGTGATTGTGAATTTATCACTACACAGCAACCTTTTGTATTTTAGTGCGTCTGCGTGCTTGAAGTTATTCTCAGAAAATACCTATCATCAAGCTTATTTATAGGAGCTGCAGAGGGAAATTGATTTGTTGCGTCACTATATTGACCAGTTGATTGTCGAGTTGGAGCTCTGCCGCAAGAAGTTCGCCCACCGTGACAATCAGCAAGAGGTTAGTGATGTAATTGTAGTAAGCCACACTGTTTACTGCCTCGAGATGCACTTATACACAATATGTCTGAACGAAATATTAGTCGCTTCACTCAAAATGGCCTAAATTCTGCTCATAGATTTCATTAAATTGCGCATTCGATTGGTCTCTTTTCGCGCGCAGATAATACGTTTTACCGAAAAGTAAACCTTGTTCATTGTTTTAAATAAATATTTTGAATGCAACATTGTCATCTTTAACAAATTGATGTAGGGTTTACATGGGAAATCCCCCGTCCCGAAAACGGGATATCCCGTGAGCTTTTCCCCCGTAATTTCCCCCTATTCCATCCCGTGGATTATCCCCCTCGTGGCACATCCCTCCCTGTCCCCGTGATTGGAAATCCCGTGCAAATCGTTCCCCGTCCCCGTAGTATTTCCTCCCCTCCCGCAAACCCTAAATTGTTGCCTAAATCAAAATTAAAAGTTGTCCAATCACGTTGATATTGAATTCATGAATGAAAAATGTTGGCCAAATGAACGGCGTCATGTGGTCAGACGAGTAAGCACATCTTAGTTGTGATGTCCTATGAGATTATCACGAGTTTTGGTGTGAAAATTCATGGGTTTAGATAAACGCTCTTCGCGCATTGCTGATCACTAATGAACGGCGCTTGGCACTGAAGCACGAAATGGAACAATTGAAAAAGGAGATGCAAGGCGAAAATCAGCTAGTTCTGACAGAGCAAGTACCGCGTGGAACGCTCATCATCAAACAGATCTCCGTCAAGCTCACGCGCAAATTTGCGAACGAAGACAAAGGTTTTCCAGCGCTCTTTGATATTCTCCTTTATTTTATAATACCGTATCCGAATTTTACTCTATAAGAGAAATCGAATTTAAGAATCATAGATCACAGCTAAATCGACCTACCATAGTTTTCATGAAGTATTTATAACAATAAATGAGAAAACTTAACTGATATTGTTAATAACTAACTTGAAAATATCACTTAATTATCATTATCAAAAATAAATGTCGATGTTGCTACTTATCACATTCAAATTTCGTCATTTAGCCGATTCGTACTACTTAATCGGCCTGATCAAGTACCGTGACAAGGTGCTTTCGACGTCAATAGCCCACCAGATTCAGCTGACTTCCGTGGACTGCGTCAACTTCTTTGATCAAATCGAGCTCAATAATCTACCACCCGATTTCGCGATCGCCGTTGAAGTGCACGCTTTGGTTGGTTTGAACAATTTATTGCCAACTTCTCGCTATTATATAGAGAAACATTTCTTAGGCAGTAACAAGAAATCTTTAATTGAATAAGGCAAGCTGCTTCGAAAGTCGATAGCGTTTCTTTCTATCAGTTTATCTGCACGTAAAAACGGTCATCATTTTGGATGAGACGATGTTCATACACCGAAAAGCGAGCTCATGTTTGTCGGTTACGGTACCTGGAGAGATTTCTTGTTACTGATCAGAAAATTTCGATTATAGAGGGCAGTCATTTTTAGGTGTTATTTGCAGCTCTTTTCGTGTAAACCACCCCCTCCTTCTTAAGCATATCCATCTTTGCATTCATCTTAATAAAGTGGAATTTTCGCTAACGGTTGAAGCAAATAAGAATGTAACACCGCAGTCTATTCAGCATTTTTAGACATCGAAAATAGTGTAAAACGTTCGAAAATTGCGCGCGCAGCTTGCCATGTGATTGCCAAGAATGCATTATGAATTCTTTCACGTTCGTGTTACGAAATGCGCAAGTAGTTGATGTTTTCTTCGGCTCTCTCCCCTAAGAGATCCATTTTTCAGCGTTTATCCGTGATCGATGAAAAGACGGAGAGGTCGTCTTCGCGCTTGTCGAAAGGATCCTCCATCAGAAATAAGGCGGTGTTGCTGTTTAGCCCCAGAAGTAAGTGCATCCTCACTTTAATACTTTTTGTCTTCATCGAGTGTTTCTTGCGGAAAAAAATTACCTTCTGAATAAAGGGGGTACTCTATTATTGCATATCACCAGCTTGCATTCGTCCCATTGTCACCGTTGATTGTGCGTTCCATCGCTTCATCGCATCAGGCAAGGACGCTTAAAGGGAAACTGCGGTCGTCTTTAGTCGAAAGGAATCTACTGTTTATTGTCTTTCGCTAGTTATGACAGGTTGCTTAGCGTTAGGTTAATTAAAATATATGATAAGATTCTCAGCCATCTTGTCATAGGAAGTATACAATAAAACCAATTCCTTTCGGCGGAAGTTCACCGCATTTCCCTTTAAAAAACACATCGCCAGTTTAAATACAGTGAAATTCGTTTTACCCCTTCTTAATGACCGGCCAAACTTAGCGGTATATTCGAAAACCTATATAAAGGAGTGTATTTCTTTTATTCAGAAATGCATCGTACACTATCGACGACGAAGACAGCCATGGAATCGGTGAAATTCGAGCGCGTCGGTTTCTTGCGTCTCACTCACGCGATGGTCGTCGGAGGCGAGCGCAGCTTCTACCTCGACGACAATCGCTTTCCACTCGAAGGCTCTGTTCGCTTCGACTTGCGCTGCTGCGCCGCTCGCAACATTTCTCACATGCAACATCACGGATTTCTGGTCAGTGCAGTTCGTGTGAAAGGGTTCATGCCTGTTCTTGCGGTTTGCATTCGCGAGATTTTGCTAATTGACACGGACTGACAAGTCAGTAATATAGTCAGAAGTATTTTATCATTATCAAGGAATCGAATCAGGCACTGTAGTTGGCAAAGATGAGCTCGTCTACCGGTACTTGAACACCGTTTTTCGCCAAGAGTGACGATCCTTTATATCTCAGCAAAGAATGAATGAAATTGCGTGATATTTTAAATACAGTTACTCTCGTGTGTTTGGAATGGTGTACTGAAGCATCAGCCAGATCTGTTAATAATTTTTCTGGTTCTGGAATTTTAGTTCGGGAAAATTCAACTTTAACTGGATTTAAAAAATTGCTCTTATCTGACTTTTCGCGTGCATGTTAAAAATGTTTGAGAGTATTTGCATTTGAATCGGTGTGTTCATGTTTGGTCTAATTTACTCATTCCTTCTTACACTCTCCCTCCGATAGCATTACATGTGCTACAATACAACAACTTTGACTGAAAAGGTATTAGGAAGAGCACGGTAGCATAAAGTACACTCTAAAGAAATATAAAAGAGATTCCACACAGTTTCTACCAAGTTAGCCGTCGTCGCGAACTAGCCATATTGTTGTAATATTGCTAGTCTTGATGACGCATTGTGATTTTGCACTCGTAGGGAAGTGGTACTTGAGTGACGCCATATACGGGCATCATGTTGGGCAGCTGTCCGCCCACTGGAACGGAGAATGAGTAGCGTTGCATCAGAGCTACCAGAATGAGGAAGAGTTCCATCCTAGCCAGCGATTCGCCTGAATAATGAGAGAAATAGTGCTTCTTCAAATGACTTATTTTAATTTTTTTTTCCTCGCTGTTTGTTTCCGATTAGGAGTCAGCGATGGCGGTCCCCACGGACCCGCCATTGAGTTAGCGACAGTAGAATATCCGGCCGGCTGTCGCATGCCTGTCACCGGGATGTTGTCAGAGTGGTGTGGAGAGACCACCGCAGCAAAGCTGCTACCAATTTCCCGACCCCGGAGGGATGGAGCACCTTGGTTGGGTGAGGGTCGCTCTCAGCGGGAATTGAACCCGAGTCCTTGAGGCTGTTGGGCGAGGGTTTAGACCACTACACCAATCGACCCAAATAACTTATTTTAATGGTTTCATAAATTTTATGATTAACTCATTTCTGTTAAAACACTATATAGAATTGTTTCTTTAAACATATCTGCTTAACTTTATATACCATTTTCATTTTGATATGGACACTAAACAATTCAAAGAGAACGTTTTTCATTATGATTTGACTTAGAAAATGCCGCCTTTGAAATGAAAAGCGTCTTTATTAAAGTGGAAATGGCGTAAAATAAACGAACTCGGCTAAAGACAGGAACCAGTAATAAATAGCTTTGACTAGATTTTGGAGCGCTTCAATTTGTCGGGGTTTAATGTATTACTCGACTAATGAACTACTTCGGGCACGATTATGCTATCGATCTTGTGTCTTACCGGCGCACTGTCGTTTGCCAAGGCTGAACGGTACCAAATGATCAACGGCGGTAGCGTTAAACGTCTTTCCATCGGCGTTGAGGAATCGATCCGGATTGAAGCGTTCAGGTTGCGGAAATGATTCTGGATCGTCGAGTACTGAAGATATTTGTGCGAGTACCGTCGTGTTGGCAGGAATGGGCAGGTTAGCCACTTCAGTATCGGCTAGTGTCTTGTGCACCACGTTTAATGGCACGATGTTTGCCTGAAAGTAGTCATTTCAGTCGATGCTATATCATTTGTGCTGTTATTATGGCGCATAAATGTATGGTCAAAATATGTCGATTTTTCTGATCGAAACTTAGCGATCAGTAACGAATAACCGCAGTTCTCTTTAAAGTTTTGAGGAACAGTCGTGGCTGAACGAACCTTTCTCTGCAGTTCCATGAGTACGGCCGAAGTATAGGGCATATTGGTCTTGTCGGCCATTTTCGGCTGACGATTGGGTCCGATGACATCGTCGATCTCCTTCTGTAATTTCGTCTGAATCTCAGGGTGCCTAACGAGCAGAACGATTGCCCATCGCATCGTTGTCGCTGTTGTTTCCATCCCCGCTGACCAGAAATCCGTCAGGACATTCGCCAGTTGCAACTCACTGGAGAAATTGACAGACCAGTTATTATTGTACAGTGATCGAAGTGGAAAAGATGCTTACGAATAGGAATCTGTGTTTCCATTCTGCTCTCTTTTGCGAATTTCCTGCAGATAGGCGGCGGTGAAGGTGCTCGGCTCGGCGTCGTAGTCGAGATCCTTTTTGTGTTCAGTTATTTCTTCACTGGCGAAGTCGATGAGCTTCATGAAATCTTCGCGGATTTCACCATAGCCCTGCCACCCGACCACCGGCAGATGACGCATCCATGGGTACTCTTGTATAAGCAGCACACTGATGCGATTTCGCAAACGGAAGAACACTTTTTCGACACTTTCTATCAAGTAGACGGACTTGGCGCAGTCGTTCACCTAAAGTTGGTTTTGTAATACAACCTTAACTTGTATGCACGCATATCTACTACTTCTTTAATGGTTTTGGTCAAACTTCTTGCCGAATCGCGCATTTGCTCATTACACTTTCTGCAAAATCGGTTTGAGCATCATGCGAGGGTATGATTACTAGCCGATTTTTAGGTGAATTGAAATGAGTCGTATGTTGTTAAATAATGAAAAGAGTACTCTTTAGGTTGAGAGGGGCATCTAGAGGATCATCCAAGGTTTCGCTTATCTGAGTGTTAGCGCTGGAAGTTGTATTTAATTTGGCGAAGCTCTTTCTGGTCGGGAATATAAGCTTAAGGATAACGACGTGGGTCGCAATCTGCGCCCTGTCTCAGTCAAGTTCAGAATGGTAGTTGACGAAAGAATATTCGCGTAGTATGGTCCGACGAAATGAGCAAATCTCGACGCAATATGAAGCCCTACCGCGAAGTGATAGCCGAAGAGCAGTTCATTGATGATATTGCCCACGCAGAGCTGCAGCGGCCAGTTCATGTCGGCCTTGTCCTGATGTGCGAGTTCATCCACCTGACCGTACAATGTCGCCACCGAGCTCATAATCTTCAATTACAGCAGTATTAATCATATATGACCGCCGCTTTGCATCGCAGCCTTGGCTGAAGAAATTTTCACGTCAGTAAGGTAGCATGAATTTCAACGCGTGTGCTCTCTGTTCTGCAGTGTAACGCAAGAGCATCGTGCCGTTAGCAAAGCGCGCTTTCTACCATATATTATGTTACCACACAACCTCCGCTTTGAAATAATTTGCGATCGGTCGTCGTGCTGGATTCTCATTATATTATTTGAAACGATCATTTCACCTTTTCCTCCATTACATTTCTGCCCATTCCAAAGTTGCGCAGTGTATGCATAGCGTAGCGCCGCTGATCGCGCCATAATTCATTCCAGGAAAATATAATGCCGCCGTTTTCGAAAGTTGAGGTAATGGTGTCGATGGGGCTGTTCGGTCGGCCGGCGAATACGTCACCTGAATCAGGTAGCATTTTGCATCTGAGTGAAACACAGGGTTAATTACAAGCGCCTAACACCAGTAGGGCAATTTACCTTTCCCGCGAGATCTTGAGAGACCGAAACCCGAGACCGTAGCCGCCAAGGCAAAATTTAGGAGCACCTAAGCAACGAGTGGCTGCGCACGTGGTTGATTTTGTATATTTTGCATGGAATGGTCAATTTGCCCTACTGGTGTTAGTCACTTTTGGGTTGGTTGACCAAGGCTGATCTAATTTTTTGGTTTAAGTGGTAAGATAAGAATGGGAAATATAGGACGGCCATAATTTTATGAGCTTCAGCGTTTGCAGGTCCTCTTTCTAGTCAAGCGCAGTCGCTGAAATCGGAGTTTGTCACCCGAACTGTCTTTATTACCCAATGTGTTATTTCAAGTGTACTGCCAACACAATCAAACTTCATGACATACGTACGAGGACGGTTCGCCTCACAATTCCGGAATGGGGTTATAAGACGCCACACGCGCATGCGTCGATTTTTTGCAGTATCGTGTCCATGCGCGTGTGGCGTGTTATAACGCAGTTCCGGAATTGTGAGGCGAACCGTCCAAATACCGTCTTATGTACCTTACCTTTCTTAATGAGCGCTTCCTTGATCTCAGGGAGCTTTGTGATAATGACCGTTGGTCGGGGTAGGAAGACGGTGAAGACAGGTCCATAGGTGGCGGACATTCGCTCGAGGCATTTATGAGTGTTGACTTTGTCAATTTGTAGGAGATTGCCAATGAACGGCAGTGGAGTGGGGCCGGGCGGATAGCGTGCGACGTTCTTGTAGTAGCGGTGAATGTAGTAGGCGGTACAGGCCAACACGACGATGATATACGAGAGTGCCATTCTAAAGAAACCTTAGGAATTGTGATACAGTCGAAACCGGATAAATGCACACCGGATAAGTGCACAAATTTTCCATGCCCCGAAATTTTTTCGCGCTATGTTTGGACTTGATCTAAAACCGGATAAATGCACAAACCGCATAAGTGCACAAATTTTTTGTGCCCGGTCGATATGCACTTCTTCGGTTTCTACTGTATACACTTTTTCACGCGTTTTTGGAGTTTTATTCATTACAGAATGTCGGCGCGTTGAACGGACCTATTTTTCGGTTTAGAGAACAGCGTCCGTCTTTAGGTGATCATGACTGGTAGGAGTGCTCAGTTTAAGCGAATTCCTGTTTCGATTAAACTACCACAGACTAATCTGTATTTTAGGGGTGAGGCGTACATTTTTGAAACCTACACTGGAAGCCATGTTTACGCGTCAAAAGCGCACGTACTGACACGCTCAGCTTGTTGTTAACTTCTTGGTTTGGTTTGGTTTATTCGCTTATTCAGTTCATTTCGAACGGGCGAGAAACTCATGTTTCCCCTAAACGTCACAGCCGCCCAAATGAATCACCGCTCGCCAGCCGCCAGCAGTCGTCGCGGGTAGACAGTGAAGCCAGATAGGAATGTAGTGATCGTGAGCCAGCAACAGCCACCGCCCGCTCGTCGCCGATTACCAACCAAAAAACCCATTTCAAGTAGCTACGCTCCGCGTCCGCAACGACGTGTTGGAGCGGGGAATTTTGTTTGGGTTATCAAGCGCGCGAGAGAGCTGCGGGAGAGCTGACACACACTG
>NIUQ01001581.1:0-28956 GCA_002796945.1 Plectus sambesii
AAATCTGTCCTCTTCTGAGTCAACGTCTGAGACGTCTGAGATATCTGACAGGGAAATCTCCGGAGGTACACTTCTCTCCGACGACATATCAACTCATGAAGCAATACTGCTATATTCTTGCAAAAATTTTCGAGAAACTGAAATATGAAATCAGTTGAGTGTGTTGCAAGAGGCTGGGGATGTATATTAAAATGATGACCATTACAATTGTAAAGTAATGCGAAATTCCAATAAATAAATATTTGCAATTCTTTAACTATGACTAACAACTATCTCACTATGACACTAACATTAACACTAATTCTGGCAGCATAAATAAAACTACTGGCAATTCAAAATCTTCTGAGATTTATTGCACACAATTATTGTAGTTGCACGCGCGATATTTGGTCAAAGCAACGGAAATGACCGGTGATAACCAGTAAACATCAAATTGCGCACGCAATTCCGCAATTTCAATATTACAATAGCATTAGTTAAAACATGCTCCTTTGTTTTAGAACAGCAATAAGCATAACTAGCACTTTTCGAATACACATTTTTCACGCTCAGAGAAACGACCACAAAAGGACATCTGCAAATGTACCGCGATGTTTTATAACCCGGCGAAAAAACAGCATCCAACTGCTAGCTTGAATTTACTTACCGAAGCATCTCTCGTACTCCACCCCCAATGATCTTACTTTCTATCAAACACCTTTGCTGTGAAGACTCGAACACGCTTGGCACAATTTACATTTGATATGCCAGTCCTCGCGCGAGCGGATCGCTTACGTAGAGTGATTTTAAATTAGGAAAAATTGCCAAGAACTGCAAGCAGTTTGCACGCGCTCAACGCCTACGAGCAGCTAATAGGCACTGTGGAGATCGACAAGCTCGTGTGTTAGCTCAAACTCGCTGCAAAATTTACAGACGAGTAGTATACAGAATTCATACAGCGCGTATCGCTACGCTCAATCGAATTTTGGTAAGCGCACGACGAGCTCGCAAATCGTATGCGAATACTGGTAAGTCCGTTGAAATCTTGACCACTAAAGAAACTGACTAAAATTTCAAAACAAATTGCTACGAGTTGTATATGAACGCGCGGATTGATGTATGATGTGTTCGTGGGCGCATGATAAAGAACGTCCGCGCCCTTATCAGCATCGGTGGCTGGCGGCATAGTTACGCTAACTCCATGACTCGGCCATCGTTTCTTGACGATTGCCTGCTTGCTGACTGAGGTAAATATTGTGGCCAAATGTCAAACAGCTTTGATCAGTGGGGCACAATGAAAATGAATCAAAGTAAATTGTTGCCGACTTCATAAAACAAGTGCAAATATGAAAAACAGAAATATAATTACATTTATGCATTTCCATCCCATATTTCCACATTTTCAGATTCCTAAAATGGACGGGAATGTGAAATATAATTCATTTACATATTTTTCTTCATAAAACTAGAAAGCATGAAAATGTCAGTGCATTGAATGTAAAATGAGAAACGTAATTACGTCCATGTCAACTTAATAAAACTGGCCTCTGGTGACGCAACGAATTCAATGAGCCCACTTCAGATGACTTAATATATTGATATCTGTCGGATAAAATGGCTTCATATGTCTTCAATCGCAGGCACATTCGCTCTGTATAGTGAACTTCATCGTTAAATGTTAATTTGAAAGTGACAACATTCCTTCAATTCGATCCGACACAATCACACATCATAGACATACAAACGCGTCATTTGGACACGATAAATCTTAAACTAAGCGCCGTGTCGCTTACGAAGGAGAAAGTCAAAGTCTTACGTTCATAAAAACAAAAATCGAAAGTGAAAAGTTCATTTTGTGCAAAATTCTCTAGTTATTTTATTATCTGCTGACTTTACGATCTCTATCAAACAGTTTAAATATACAGAGCCTGCTTGGGGTATCGACAAATGTCCAGCTCAGTCGCAAGAAAAGGTCGATAGTAGTACAAATAGATCGAGGAAGGATTGAGTTGTTAAATTCCATTGTTAAGTTCACTTCCTCCTATGTGCATCAAACTACTGACAAAGTTACATTCCAGGGCATCTTTCTTTTTCACTCGCAGTCAATTTCGTCCAAGGATGTATTATCTCTGCATCCGTGCCAAGCTCGAATGCTGAATGATTGAACACATTACCGTATCTGTGTTCTGTTCAGCTCCTTGCGCCACTGACGTACGTATGAAGCGTGAACGGCCTATTCCTGGAAATTCACCATCTTGTGAATGAAAGTCGAACGAGTTACGAACATCTGACGTCAATGAACTCGAGTCCAATAATTTGTATTGTAAATTATTGATCATCTTGCGCAGTCTGTCACCAAAAATGCTTCTCGGGTTTTGCTCGAATTATAACAGTGCTATGAGCACATTACATTTGCCAGCCATGCGCGAATATCCTCTAATTAAGTATGCTTAAAGAAGCTCTTGTAACAATTACATCAACCGAACGGCCCATATTCGACATTCAGACTAAAGTACAGAGAGAAGGGGCTCTTCGGCAAGCCAGTTCACAAATTACAATAGTGGAAGTAAAACCAGAAACCGAGTCGAGCATATTCTACGAAAATAATCGATGATGTCCTTTGCGACTGAAATTAGAGACGCCAAAATGAACGCACTGTTCGTCTTAATCAATGAACCTTTGCGCGCGATACATAACGCTCGAGTTTCCAGAGTCACTTTCGCTTTGCTGAACAGCTTTTTGACCTATTTTCATATATAGCTCGTATTTATTGACGAATCGTGGAACTCTCTGTCGAGTACATCTTGGAGCGCACGTCTCTATTGCTGCTCGTTCAGTTTCGTTCAGAAACTACATTCAGAGCTATCAGAATTGAATATGCGTGGATGTTTTGCATTACTTATTATAATAGTTACTTCGAAGGCAATATTTGGTTACCCCGGCTGTACCTTACCTTGTGAAAATGGAGGTTCATGTGTGAATAAGCCTCGATTCTCCTTAATGACTTATGTCGACGTCTGCAGCTGCGTTGACCCTTACACCGGGACGCTGTGCGATGAAACGTGTTCATTGAGTTGCAATAATGGAATGTGCGTGGCAACGGGCGATTTTGAAACTCCTACTTCAACGAGCTATACCTTCAGCCAAGTGTGTATGTGCTTCCCGGGCTATATGGGACAGTATTGCGATGAAGTATGCGATCTGTCCTGTGGCATAGGTACTTGTATGTCAATGGGTATCTATGATCTTGTTCTGCATACTTACGAATATCCAAAGTGGTGTCAGTGTCCTGATGGATCAACCGGACAAACCTGCACAACAACCACTTCGACTGTAACTCCTCCAACCACTACAACTATAACAGTTATTACAACAACAGAACCACCGACTACAACCGCTACAGATCTGACAACAATTACTACAGCAGCGACAACCGATACAACTGCTTCGGAAACAACTACAGTACCACTAACAATATCTACTGAATCTACAGAATCTGTTGCAACAACTACTCTTTCTCTAATGCCAACAACTGTGCAACCCTCGACAACAGTAACTGCGCAAGCGCCGAGTACCACGATGGCAGCATCAGCAACAACAACTGGATCGGCATCTACGACACCAATTGCATTAACGACGATGACAACGGTATATCCACCGTCATCATCCACTTTACTTCCATCGACAATTACTGGATCTGGACCGACCTCTACCACAGCATTACCATCTAGTACTGCATCTATGCCTGCTATAACAACTTCAGCATTGACAGCGTCAACAAGTTCAGAAGATCCAATAACTGGTTCGACAGGTACAGCAACCTTACAGTCAACAACGTCATCAGTGGTAGCATCAACAACAATTTCGTCTGCAACGAGTAGTACAAACGCAATAACTACTGGAACAGCTTCAACCGCTTCAAGCTCTTTTGCAAGCACAAGCTCAACCACAATTCCATCAACAATATCGTCGCCATCGTCTACTCCAACAACAACAATTCCATCTACATCTTCAATTACAACAGAAACAACAACCGCGTCAACCACAACGATGATAACACCAACTACAACGACAACACAAATGACAACATCTTCCACTTTACCGATGACAACAATGACTACAACGACGACACAAACTTCGACGACAGCTACACAAACAACTACCACATCGACTACAACTATACCAACTTCAGTAACAACAACGCCTATGACGTCAACATCGACTTCTACGACGTCGACTTCAACTTCAACCACCTCTTCCCCAACTTCAACCACCTCTTCCTCAACATCGGCCTTAACTTCAACTACATCCTCCTCAACACTGACCTCTACTTCAACCACGACGACATCAACACCAACTTCAACTACATCAGTCACAACAACATCAACTCTAACTACACCAACAACGACGCAAACGACAACGTCAACTCCAATAGCTACAACCACAATAATACCTACAACTACACCTACCCCAGCTGCAACGACTATATCAACAACCAGTTCCGTAACTCCTACTACAACTTTGCTGACATCAACAAGTTCTACAACTCAGAATTTGGCAAGCACTTCAACTACTACGCTCATTTCAACTTCTACTAATTCATCACCAACTACAACGGAAACGTCAACAACTGTAGAGGTTACGACGACAAGCAGCATTACAGCTACAACTCAACCAATCTCAACAACGTCAACGGCAACAACAACAACTAGTGCTGCCATAAGTAGCACCACACAAACGTTGACGTATGTTGAGTATTATTAAAGTTTTAAATGCGAGATGTCAACGAACCATTGATTGAACAAACTATTTATACAGCAATTTTCAATACCCCTAAAATTCATTAACATTTAAAATCATTTAGGTCGTCAACAACGACAAGGACTTCGTCGACTTCGACAGTAAGCTCGACTACTGAAACAGCTTCGTCAACATCATCAGCCGATACTACACCAACACCAATTTTAACAGCCACAGCAACTTACCCGCAGAGCACTAGTACATCAGTTGGGACACTCTTTACAACATCGACGAGTACAACAGGTTATCAGACGACTACAGCGCCAAGGACAACAACTACTAGTGGAACCACGGCATCAGCTGTCACAACTGCCACCACTGCAGTGGTGTCGAGTACAACAACAACAGCCCCAACTCCTATAACATCAAACTCAGTTATACCAGAAACGGAAAGTCCTACGACGCAACCTACCACCGTCATAGTAGAAAGTAGCTCGACGACCAAGGCTGAAGAATTAGCAACTGTAACAGGGTCAAAGTCAACGACAACGAATATTCATACTACCACCATAACCGCTATTTCTACTACGTCTTCAACAGCCTACTCCACAAGCGCGTCGATTGCGTCGACTACAGTAACTGCAGAGACGGACACCTCGACTTTGGCGACCAATGCAAAAACAGAGGAGAGTACAACAAGTTCGGTCACAAGTTCCACAAGCTCAGCACATACTTCAACAACAGAAAAGTCTTCACCGACTACGAGCACTTCTCTATCGTCAGCAGCGATTACAACAACTTTGAACAAAGAAACAACCATCACTTCTGTTACAACTCAGGAGCCAAAGACAACATTTGATGGTAAAACTTCCACAGCGCCCACAACAACTTCGGATGGCCTTGTCTCGAAAACCGAACCAGCTCCGACAACTGAAGCAGTAGTGAAATCATCGCTTCAAGCATCAACTGCAACGGAAACGCTTACATCCAAACGAAATACGATGGAAGACTCAACTAGCTCAACATCGACAGTACGCAGTTGGACAACTGAATCTAGGACGGTGCCAAGCACGACAGAAGGGAGAGAAACAACCACTAGCTCGCACACTGACACAAAAACAAACCCGGCGATGTAAGACATTTGTTGTGTATTCATTTTATCAAGCCAATGCTCTCTATATGAGACTATGAGCATAAGAAGCCTAAAAAGTGCGATTAAGACGAGGTTGCCGTCGTTTCAGTTTTTTCGAAAATTTGATATGCACACCATATTCAGTTTTTAAGGAGCTCGGTTACTGTACATTCCTAAATAACTTGATAACAGCTACCTATGATTCATCAATGTTTACCTGACAAGCACCATTAGTTGGTTTTTTGACTAATCGTAACGTAATGCAAATTCCGTCGTTGTCTAGCTATCCTAACCCTCAAAGTGCATTGCAACCCCTCCTCTACTAGTCATCACGCAGGTCTAATTCAATTACATTCGTTTAGTACAACGTCGACAACTGAAACGACTCAACCAACCGAAGTCGCTCTGATATCAACATCTCTTCCAACGAACACACAGTCAGAGTCGACTAAAATTTCTACGACAACTGAAACAGAGATATTGCCACAAAATTCAACAATTACGACAACACTGAACACTACAAACTGCTCTTCAGATCCTTGCAAAAACGGTGGCATGTGTAGTGAGCAGCTATTTGGTGGCTCTTTCTGCAATTGCACCGATGAATACTTTGGCGATACGTGCGAAAATCGCACCGGTCATTGCGCTTCGAATCCATGCTTGAATAATGGCGAATGCTTAATCGAAAATAACTCCACAATATGCCTTTGCCCCCTGAATTTCACAGGAAATCTCTGCGAGACTGACTTATGCGATCCGAATCCCTGCCAGCAGGGTGGAATTTGCGACTACAGTAATACAACAAACGATTACTTTTGTACGTGCATTGAAACGTACACAGGCAAATCATGCGAGCACAAAATTGACGATTGCCTGTCGATGCCGTGCGTCAATAATGGCACTTGCACTGACAAAGGCCTCCAATGGATATGCGAGTGTGTACCCGGATACGAAGGAATAACCTGCCAGGATGAAACAAACCATTGCTTATCAGGTATGTGTTTCAGTTAAGCAACGATAATTCGGGCGCGTGTATTTGGTGAACTGAATCTGAAGCTATCACTGCAGTGAAACTTCTGCATTTACATGTCCATTAGAAGATGTGCATTAAAGTTGAGAATACTGAGGTCCGTGATCATTAGCTTCCTACATAAAGTTTATGCACCTAATGTTGCTCTCCCATCATTTTAGCGTTTTTTATCGTTCACTGCTAGTGATTTCAGTAACTCTACGATAAAATATAAAAGTATACGGGTCTTTATGCTAATCCTCCTTCAAAGTTGAAGGAAGACATGCATTCTCACTATCAGTTCTCTTTGCCCTACAATCCATCTAAGTTGTCATCTCTCCTCCCACCCTCCCCGAATAGCAGTTCAAAGCCTTCGTACCAAGCCTATTCTCAAACTGTTTCGGACAACAATAACTATCTTCTTCCAGATCCTTGTCAGAACAAGGGCGAGTGCAATAGTTCCTTCAACAGCCTCGAGTGCAAGTGTCTGCCGGCTTTCACAGGGGTCTTTTGCGAGACTCAACTCACCACTTGCCGGCTACAATCGCCAGCAGAGAAAAGTCGAAGAATCGCAATGGTAGCGGCGCAGTCTATGTCCAGTTTGAGCCTCATCATCTGCCTCTGCATCGTACTCATCATATTTATTCTGCTTTTGCGCTGCTCGACACAGAGAATCATCCACATGGGCCAAGAAATTTCGCTGCTCATAGCGCATCTCATTATTCTTTTTGCAAGAACGCCTACGGTACGTATTTCCGTTTGCGTGCTTTACAAACGAGCCGATAAGGCAATAAAATGTCGAGATGAAGTATTTGCATAACTGGCGTATAGTATTCGGTTTTAGTCTTGCGAAGAGCGAGAAACAAGAAGCCGGGGGCCTAATTGATAAAAATTCTATTGTATCTGTGGAATCGTAAGCGTGACGACTGGTCAAGAAACCGAAACAAACCGGACAATGACCAGTCCTCGCGCTCGCAATACCGCAATCGCAACTAATTTTCGAAGCGCCATAAGTCCGCTAAATATCGGCTCTCGTTCCTAGTAGAGAGAATATCTTAATTTTTCTTGCTAGTTTTTGATGTCTCTCGTTCTTGTTGCTGCAGTACATCAGCTGGAATGTTTCTGGTTGCGAGGTACACATGCCGATATTTGGCGGCTGTAACTGACATTCAGTTCAGTGAAATCCTCTCCCTAGCATATGGAGACCAAAGTTTTTCCGTTTAAATGAGATCAAAACTGTTAAACTCCCACTCTTAGCTTAATCGTCTTAATGATCATTACTGATTTAACAATATTTCAGGTGGGCGATGCGGCGGCATTTTGCGACGATCAGGCAAATGGGAATCCAACAACATTGAGTCCCGATCTTTGCCGATTTGTTGCTGTCGCACTTCATTTTCTCTTCACTGTTCACTTCGCCTTCCTCTTCCTCGAAGGCTTAAACAACTACGCTGTTCATACATTTGTCGTCAATGGAAAGCCTCTGTTTGGACGTTTCTCTAATATCTGCATGGGAATTCTAATTCCCGCAATCCCTGTGCTTGCTACCGTTCTAACTCACTTCAAGACGTACACTCATGAGAGCACATGTTGGTGTAACATCCACGCGATCAATTTTATTGCCGAAGTAGCGCCGGCAGCTCTCCTGTGCGCCCCGGCAATAGTGATGAACGAAGCCGCCGGCGTTGGGCGATTTCCCCATAATCCCAATTCAGTCAAAGAACACCGCTCCAGCGCTTACGCCAGTTCAAGAGGAGCGATGCTTGTCATTCCTCTGAGCTTCTCGGCTTGGTTCATTGGTATGATGGCGGTGGACAAGACGAGCCTCTCGCTCTACTCAGTTTGCTCCACTCTCAACCTTATCCTCGGCATTGTTATCGTAATCGCGCATACACTTGGCGACGACAGAGCGAGGCATCTCCTTGGCAAAGTTTTCTGCTGTTTCAATTGCGATAAGAAACCGGACACAAGTCCGGTTAAAGTCTCGCCCTTCCCAGCACCAAAAGTACCGAAACCACCGAAACCAATTAAAGCGGAAATTAAGCCTGTTGACGAATCGCCCGTTCAGCCGAAAACTCCAACCGCTCCACCGCCGCCACCTCCAGCTGCACAATCTCCACCGCCGCCACCTCCGCCTGCCCAACCTCCGCAGCCGCCGCCGCAAGAGGAGGATATAGATCCCGCTAACATCGACATCGACAGAATGATTCGCAACGCTATAAAACCCCTAGGTTAGCAATTATGGCGAGCAGAATCACGATCCTCAGCCAGAAAGAATTGCATATCTTCGCTCTTTGCTCATTAACTGTAACAGCAGCCGATATTTTGTTACATTTTATTTTAAATGCTAAGATAGCTTGATTTTATAAATATCATGATCATCCTGTATAATCATTGTTGCAATCGTTTGTTATACTGCGAATTATTGCATCGCGAAGACAACATGCACCTCAATGCGCCAGTTCACCGCCGATTCACGTTCTGATTGTCATTGTATATTTGGATTGTATTTATTTTCATTGAAAACTGCTGTTGCGCAGCACAATGGAGTGTTATGAGTTGTCAGTATATTTGCTTTAGAACTGTTTTATGTTTATAAATGGGTGTAAAGTTATGAATAAAGCCGCTATTCCTAC
The DNA here is from genome assembly GCA_002796945.1 of Plectus sambesii. NCBI lineage: Eukaryota > Metazoa > Nematoda > Chromadorea > Plectida > Plectidae > Plectus > Plectus sambesii. Next base: position 9,497 of record NIUQ01001581.1, read on the forward strand.
TGGCTAGTTCACATACTGCATGCATGGCGTGACCATAGCAGAAATAGCCTGGCTGTTCCACAAGTTCATACACGAGCAGTGAAACTTGAACGCTGATCGTCCAACCTTAGCGCAAAAGGACGAGGCAACAGCTGTGCATTTGAGGAAAATATATCCCGTTGGGAAAATTATAATACTATTTACTCTGCAAAAAACTAAAAAAGTTCTCTCAAACCAGAGCGATATGATACATCAAAAGAATCCAGCTTTAAATGTTGTTGAGTATTACATTTAGTTCCGTACTCATTTTGGATGAATAGGAAAACTGAGAAATTTTCGTTTCCATTCAGCCATTCTATTTGAGCGCTTTTTCGTCAAATACTGCTTTGCTGCGTTGAAAAATGCTTTAATGTGCTTTTAAGAAGCGATCGTTATTCATAAGACTATATTCGTTGCTATCGCAAACCATAAATCTCACGAAACTTCAAAATAGATAAAGCCGCTTTACAATGCTTGAGCGATTGAGCACTTACATAGTTGAACGGTCAAATGATACGTAGTTATAATTATTAACGTGACTGATACAGCTCGCTTCGGCTGAACAGAAGCACTCAATAAATCTGGATAAAAGTAAAACCATGATTTTGATCACACTGGCAAAGTACTGTCAGGTGACAGTTTTCAATTCACTGCTGTCCATAGGTCAGCCACGATTGTATACGTGACAACCTATTAACCCGTCTGTAACGCATTGCATGTAAGTCGTGTGATCAAAATCATGGATGGCTTGCTTAATCCGAATTTAGAAGGGAATTCTGGTGAACTGAATCGAGTTGGGACGATCATATTTATAATTACGATGATGAGCTTGCAAATCAGGTAAAACCAAACTGATTATGATAAGGTACCAGCGTAATTGTGATTCATAAAACTTGGCATCGCTACAGACCATACAAGAATATTCAACAACTGTCAAACAATCTCTCATTTTCCATTCATTAGAACTTTGTATGCTGAGTGCTCAATTGTTGAAGCATTGTATCAGCCACTCAATTCAATCAACAGAATCAGAAAATGGCGCTTGCTGACGAACGAAATAATGTTCGCTTCGCAAATAACAACAAGCAACATATTCTCATGATAAGTGGTCTGTGAAAGCAAAAGAAATGTTTTTAAAATCTCTGGCGTGGTTGTTCCGTTCCATTAGAATCAGTGTCGAATCTACTGATTCGCTTCGTGATTTCAGTAAAATCATCAGACTTGGCGTTCGGACTGCAATTGACGGCGGGGGAGATGTCGTTCTGGTCGAGAGAGTCAAATTTTTTCAGATCGGGAAGAGCGGAGAAGACAATCGATGTTACGTTCGTCGTCGCTTCTAAAATGAACACCGTAGCGCGTCGCTTTTGTATTCTGTTATTTGTTTGGAGGCGGATAGTTTCTTAGAGACTGTTAGCGGAATGCTCCGTTTCGTTTTGGCAGTTACCCAAGCTTTATCAGTGCTGTAGGCGGGCCTAAATGATGGGCGGGTCATCAGCTGCTGCGCTACGCAAGAGTTATAGTGAAGAGAGAACGGCGAAGGAAGGTATAAAACTGCTTGAAGTAAAATATGAATGGGCCTCGAGGCGGGCGGTAGCAAGAGACCATAAACTTGCGTCAGTAATAGACAGAATACGCAGCGCATCCTTACGACAGTTGCGCTCCCTCCCTAACGAAATACCATCGTTCAGCAATAAATATTCATCCGTGAGACCAAAGCGCTCACCATTGATGCGCTGCAGAAATACAGGAGTATTCTTTGGCCAGACAAAAATGAAGTACATTATCATGCCGCTTGCGACAATGACCAAGCCGATCGCGGTCACTTCTGGCTCCTGCACGACCGGAATAAGCACCTGAAATGTGACAAGTCTTAGTTAAAGATAACTGATTGATGATTGCTGCTGGAATGTTGCTGAGCAAATTTTTGAGATTAGAAGATGTTATTAACATAACATCCCCTCTATTAAATCAAACTACTCTTTCTGAATCGTATAGGAGACGATGCATCGCGTGCAGCTAACGATATTTACCATAATATTGGTGAAAGCGTCCGTGGCGGCGCGCGTAAGCACGCACTCATGAATTATATCTTTTTAACTATTATCAATAAAATATGGATTAACGCGGCCTCTGAGGAATTGTAAACGATGTTGCAACTAACCAGGCTTGCGCTGAGAAGCATGAAGAAGACGATGAGCGCTGTCGGCATCCGAATAGCGTCTGGATGGACGGGAATTTTCTTATAACGGATCCACAGCAGACCTAGCATCGTAAATACGCGTTGAAACCAAATGGCAAAAATTACGTAGCCAATCAGATTGTCCAAGTCGCCGATGAACGAGACCGCAATGGCAAGAAGCGTCTGAAGATAATATTTAAAGATTTCTTTGTTCATATTTACCATTTCTACTTCAACTAGGACAGTTTAACACTACGACGAGATATATCGTAGTGTGCACAAATAAACATCACTCTACGTTGCAATATTCAACATCTTCGCCACGATCAAGTTAGATTCTTGCTTTTGGCGTAAAAACTATTGTAAAAAATGTGTGTACGGCTAGATTTGGAGCAATCTCTCAAATACAGTTTACTTCCTTCTTTCTGATAAGAAATTATGAAAATAGCAAGACCTGCGTTCATTCGTTGTTGAATTCCGAGTCACTGCTAGATAGGTCAACGCCAACGCAATCTTACCGACCCATAAATGCGTCTATTAGCCATTTCGTTTGTCCACGCTATAACAAAATTCTTACTTGAGCGAAAATTGCGGCCCTGGGACTGTCAGTCTCTTGGTTAACGCAACTGAAGCATGAAGGCAAATGACCCTGTCTTGCTGCGGCGAACATGTACCTAAAATAAGTAATCATTTAAGACCAAATCAGCCATACTTTACAGTCCGTTTGCTCACTATTTATTCGATCAAACGTTTATGATTTCGGACAGTTCTATTATTCATCTACAACTTCCACCTATTGTTGGTGTTTTAGAGATATGAATGTAGGAGATATGAAGTGTGCACTGATTTGGATAAAATTGTGTGCGAATACCAGCTTTTTGAAACGTACGAGCATTTCTTGGCTAAGTGTGCTTTTTGAGCGCAGAACGTAAGAAGAGAATGTTGATTAAGATGAGTTACGCAACACTTAATATCCATTTGGTCGTAACTTTCTTATTTTCATTCTGTGAGCTTTCTGCCCTAAGAGTGTTGATCGCTTCATTCCGCATTGGGAGAAAAGGGAGGAAACGGGGTTTAACATGGCTCTATGCGTGGGTAATATGTAAAAAGTAAATATAATGACTGACCGACTTCCAACGAAAATGCTGCTATTCAAACTGCCGCAAAGTAGTACTCCAATCAAGAAAGGAATGGCAAACGAAAAGTTGCCCAGTACTTTCTGACTAAATGTCTGAAAAAGCAAATTACATCACATAATGATCTTGTATTGAAGAAGTAAACCTCCTTCAAAACTGTTATAAATTTGACTGAAAAAATGTCGCACTAACTTTAACGTAAACAATGTACAAAGCTTGTTTATTAATGCACGTAAGCAGTGATTTCTAATAGGCGCTAACGTCTACTAACTTTTATTCACTTTATTTAGTTGATTTCATAAAAGATTGTGCTCAAACATTGATTATTGATTTAAATCTTCATATCATTTATTATCAGACGGTTCAAAAAATAATATTTCACCGCTGAACGCTGCTGTACTGAAACTCAGTCACTGAAATTTGAGAAAAGTTAACTGCGCCCCAAACCTCCGATTCAGTGACATATGCGGCTGAAAGAAATAAGATACTAGGCCAATTTATGTCAGATATAGGTGACGGAACGTTAGTGAAATAGTGCTTGTGAAGCCATGCTTACTGCGGCGACTGCGTGAGAGTCGGACATTGCATCGACGTCCAGGACGACAAAGTAGGCCACATTGATCGCGACGTACACCACTGCCACTATACCGATTCCTGCTAGCATTGCTAGAGGCATTGTCCTAAATATGCGCACATTCACTTTTAATCTCAGGTCTAGCAGATTGCTCGCGAAATTCCAAACAGAAAATCAACCCAGTCTTAATTATACCATGAATAAATTTATTTGACTTAATTTTAGATGCATTGTAATAGGGAAAAAATTTTTAGCGTATGAAACTGCACATTCTATGTGATCAGAACGTGTTCGCAGTTTTTGACGCAGTTATTTACTGAGTAAGCAATTGTTCAGCAGTGTATCAGCTGTTATATGTCAAGCAGCAAAGCCGAACTATATACAACTTCAGAAATTTAAGTCACCCCATTGATGTACAATGCTTTCGAAAGTATAAAAATATACTATCATCCCCTTGATCCATTGAACTATGATGCCAGCGTCTGCACAAAGCATCATAAACGAGCGTACATAAATACAGACGTACGGAAGGACAGACTAGAAGTGTAGCACTCGCGCGAAGAGCGGACAAAACGGCAAAAAAGCAGCTCAGTGGGGCTACTTACCTCTTGGGATGTTCAATCTCGTCAGAGCCATAATTGAGTACATCCCAGCCGGAGTACGCCCAAAGTCCGCCGTACAAGGCAAGAACCAAATCGCCAGCCTTCCATATGCTGCCGCTCATTGGACTCTCCAGATTTGTCGTCCAACCTGAAAAACACAATTACAATACACTGAACTCTTAATTACTGCTCCGAGTCATGGCCCTTGGCTGAGTATCTTATTCGTTACACTTTGAATAAAAAAATCACTAGCAATATTTTGACTGCGAGCTTTGGATGCGGCCATTCAGAATGCAGCTCTTGGAACGATTGCATCATGCAAATCACGTTATGAACATTTTGCTTTTACAACTTACGGACAATATGCAAGGAGAATCATACTATCCTACAACTGAAACTGTTTCTGACGATGTAAAATTGCTCTGTCGAGCTGCCATTTCGTTGCGTTTTTCGTTCATCGTAAACGACATTATGGTCATACCTCTGAAAATCAGAAGATAAAAGCCAGTGACAATAACGAGTCCCGTGGAGAGAAGCTTTGCAATAGTAGCGATGATTTGAAATCTCGATGCGAATGTTTTGAGCGAGAAAAAGTTGAGCCATGTCAGCAACCCTGAAGAATTTCCTAATTAGTAATCATGATAAAAATAACGCTCAACAAATTTGGTCATATTGCTATACGCTACTTACTAAAAGCAAAAATAGCAAATTTGCATAACTCACACAGCAGTGCAAACCCGAGCAGTTTCTTGGCGTAGATGACGTTTGGACCGTCAAAGCAAACGATTGGCTGAAGGCCTTCAACGAGGTATTCGCCAAACGCCTCTGCTTGGATAGCCAACACTGCGGGATATGTGAGTAAAACACTGACCCACATGAACGCAAAAGCGATCGGGTACCATTTAACATAGCAAATGTACGCAAAGTCGCATCCCGGATCCCTGAAAGAAAATTCGATATCAAAACCGAAATATTATCATAACTTTTCAGCAGATAGAAGATTTTACACAGATTTGTTGAAATATACAAGTGAATAAATCTGAATAGCGCATGTTTTGAGAAAAGAAAATTTCTTTAGTTATGATTTATCGAAACTCCGAGTGTTTCAGAGAACAAACTTTGTGACGTAAAACCAGTCTCATTACATTAAAGAGGCATTAGAAAAAATATCTTTTTCAAAGTACGAATAACAACGTAGCCACAATGATTAACGGCTCAGCAGCTATTCTTAATCAACAAATTTCCTTTCCAATGGTAATTTTAGCCGTTTGAAGCATGCGTTAGCAAAATTTGTGTGCAACTCGTTTAACATGACTCATCTTCAGAGGGAATGGACAAAAGGATTAAATAGTAGGGGCTCCGGAACAGCCGGAGCAATTAATTTCTTTAGGCGCGTGCGGATCATAAAAATTCCTTGTTTCGTGCCTTTTTCTGCGGTTGGTCATGGGTTGCACGGCTCCTGGTGCAAAACGCAATTTTTATAGTCAACGAACCTGATGCTTGTTCCCAATTCTATGTAGCACAACGATCCCAAGATGGCAATGACCGCGCAAAGTGACCACACGATCAGCGACAGTCCAACAGAATGGGTTCGCATCAGAATCGACGTAGGCGTGATGAAAATGCCCGAACCAATGATGTTGCCGATCATGTAGCTCGTCGCCCCAACGAAGCCCATTTTATGTTTACCACCCGCCGTCGCCGCCATCTTCGACGCCGACGTCTGCAATTAGAAGGATGATGAGAGCAAAGTTTTCATCAGTATTCCGCCGAGTGAGACGCGACTCGAACCCGCTTTTGTAAAATTACAATCTGTTACCGAACCGTCCTAACTTTTGGATTCCTGTCGCGCTTAATTATTTGTTTAGTGGCACGTTTCACAACTCAATTTTTATCGCAACTGTTGCGATAACAAATGAGAACTACTTGATTACCTGCAATATGGTGATAAGAAATTCATTCTGTAATGTCACGCTCGATTAATCACTGCGCTTTTTGCGATTATAAGCGAGCGGTTTTGTGAAATCGGCCTCTGCTTGGAGTTATCTGATAAAACAGCAGGGTTTTTAGGCGTCGATTCCCTATATTCTCAGCCTGAAAATGACTGAGCTTGGGAGCGCTAATAAAAGTTCCGAAGTTAAAGCTGACGTTAACTTCAAAAGTTTTCGAATAACAGAAAATCAACTTGTATCACTCGACAGAAAACTCAGTTTGTTGGTGGTGTTGCAATAGTACACACTCCTCTCAGCAACATTAAATGAAGTAGTATTAATAATTCCATTAACTTTTTAATTAAGTGTTCGGCGACGGAATCTAATTGATTAAACCTGAAAGATTGACGAAGTCGTCACTATAGCCTTTATATAGCCTTCACTTCGTCTCAAGAAGACTAGAAAGAGATTTTAAGCGTGCGCCTTTATGTTGGCTAGCAAGCACTACCGTTCGGTTGGTGCACTGAGTTTCAGTTATGAATTCTTGCTCGATTTTAAGATTCACTGAAATGGCTAATGCTCCAGGTAATCAAATGCAACTCGTAATGCCCTTACAAACGATTTATCTGCCAGAGTGCTGAAAGATTGCTACATGTGCCAATACGGCTTGACGCTAATGAATTCCTTAATTTCTGGGGTTTTACTATGACGCACTCGACGGTTGATAGACAGCGTTCGCGGCGAGCTACAGAGAAAGGCAATAAATAGTTCATGCAAGTCGACGCGCATTCTTCTCCTAGCCTACGTAGACGTACTGAGTTACATCGGCGGCAGTAGGCACGCGCTCACTAACGTCACCAGACAGCAACAGTCGGCGGTTTTCAAGTTGAAACTCAAAGCTCTTGAATTGTATTATGAGAAAGCTAATTTCTTAAACAGGTCCTTTCAGAAGTTTTTCCGACGGGTATCCCCAAAGAAATTACTTAGACCAATCGCTATTGCGTTCTTCAGCGAAACGACGCTTTTGCTCAAAATCATAAGAAATGATAAATGCTATGCTGATCCATACGAATGCACCGTAATATTATTTTGCGCAGGTCTTGCAAATTGTTACATTTGTGTGAAATTCTTAAATATTTTTGCACACGCATCTTTTCACTGAGCATAAAACACCAAATAGAACAGTACCGAAATAAGGTGAAATTTTTATAATCTTTTGAGTTATAATCTAGTTTGCAAATTGCAAGACGGCATAGCTTCAAAGCATAAAACATGAAAATTATTGTGTGCATACTGAACAAGCTGCACTAAAAATAAAAATTTTGCATTGAATTTCTTGACGGCAGATATAGAGACGGCGTAAATGAGCTAATTCAAAGAAAAGGCTGAGCAAAATCTGCTTCGCCTCTTAGTTCCCATATCGCCCACGAAGAATACAAATAAGGCAGCTCATAGAGAGCGTAAGACTCAAGAAAATGATGTACAGAAATTATTAGCTGTATGGAGTTTGCTCTAAGAAAATGCAAAGATCATTCTGCTTTCTTCATTGCCCGGCCCGTATTCAAAAAGCTTTTTCTTTCTTAGCATCACTATACAAAACTAATCGTTAAGAAAAAAATTAAAACGGAATATTCACTGTATACTTAAAAGGTGTAAGACCGCAAACTCAACGCTCTTTGATTGGTCTTACGGTGGCTAACAGAAACACTTAGGAAAAAGATAACATCAGATGGAGCAGCGGAAGATAACAGCAAAAGCATTCATTTCATTGGGACAATTGCCAATGAAAAGCTAGTTAATAAAGCTCTTGAAAACAACTTGGAGTTCTCTTCGGGTGGTACCGCGCCAGTAGAAGAACGCGGGAGGCGGCGAAAAGTTCCAAGAAGCAACCGCCCTATGAAAAGAACGAGACGAGTACGTCAGAGATTTTGGCAGGAGGACGAGACGCGCGTGTTACATCTAGTTCACGTTCGAACGCCACTCGTAACCGTTTATGTCTGACAAACAACCTCTTTCATCTCAACTCGCCATCCTAACATTCCATTTCGTCACTCTTTCATTCTGTTTCGTTACAGTAGAGTTCTAAGCGAATGTAGAGATGACGAAGTAGAATGCAAGAGTGACAAAATGAAATGCAAGAGTGACAAACTAAGATGAAAGAGGGTGAAAGACATGATTTGAGAATTGATTTTCATGATATGGGAATTGCATAGACAAACGCATAAGGAAGCAGGCAGATGTCGTAATGGATCGGCGTCTGGTGACATATTACATCTGAGATCTCAGAGGAGGGAGGAGGGAGGATAAAGGAGAAAAAGGGGAACATTGCTGAGGTCCTGCCTGAGGAACTCTTTCTGAGAACGAATCGACTTAATAAAATTTCCTCTTACTATTAACCTTCTTTATTTTTGTGGAATGAGGAGAAGCTTTACTATCATATGCCGAGAGTAAACCTGAAAGTTAGATTCTATCCATGATCCTGATGTTATTTTACCGATCGAAAAGCGTTTTTATTTTCAGCAGTGGACATAAGCTGACCATCCCCGTCTCTCTCACCCCATCTCCCTAACATGGCTTATTTCGTAGGTCTATCTCAAGTCTAAGATATTGATGTGAGAAGCAAAACAGAGCGAGTTAAGCCAGTAAAAGATACTTGCAGTCGTGGCAGATCGCCCTAGTATCAGCGACAGCCGGTCCTGGTTGGCATCCCTCGCGGTTCTCCTAGCTTTTTGCGCGCGCTTGGAGCCGTGTCGTCGATCACTAACGGGTTTGGAGTTCTTTCTGCGCACTGACTGACGCGGTACGCCATCGGTCAAGAAGACAAGCGGCCTTTGCAATTTGCGATTCAACGGCAGGCTTTCCCCCTCCGGCAGACACTCCTGGCGCTGTTTTACACCGCTAGGCATCCTTCCGGCGGCAGTAGCGCCGATTAGTGTACACAGATGGTACGCCTCGTCGGAAGGGAGGGGTTGGGCACAATTAAACTAAGCCTCAGTCAATGACGCTGGCCTGAACTGCTATCATACCTAAACGCTACTAAAAATTGTACAGACTCAAAGAAAGTGTTGCTTCGGAGCACTATTTATTATCACACTGAATGAAGTATAATGGAATCAGTGAAGTTTCGAACAAACTCGGGCGCCGCGGTGGTGTGGCAGGATGGTCAAAGTAACAATAACTGAGTGTCTTTTACACCTTATCGCCGTCAAAATTACTTATTCAAATTCATTTTAAATGGAAGAGTGTACTCTACGACTTCTGATATCAATGACAATCGGGAGCCGTTCGGAGTTTACATTCTCATTTCAAACGTATTTTGAGGTGGGATCTGGGAGAAATATCGGTATGGTTATCACGTGCAGGTGAATAAAGACATTTGAAGCGTTTAAAATTGATAATGCAAAAAAGGTTTCCTAAAATAACCAGCACTCATGCGAAATTTAAACTTGTGACTTCTCACAGGTATTCTACGCTAATACTTCAAAGCCTTTCGGGGTTCGAAGTTGAAAAATTAATACAACTGATGTGCTGCCGCCGATGGGCCGAATATGGAGTCTGAGGCTCGGAGATCAGTATTAATAATATCTTGAAGCTATCGTCGGACTTTCGATGAAAATTCCCTAATCGGTTTTTGTGGTCCTTCACATTACCGTCGCGCCCTTTCTAAGTCGTGCGCGTTCTTCAAAGGGTATTTCTTATCTCTCTAAACTTAAAATAGAACTACGCCTAAGCCTGAAAGTAGCGGAAGAATTGCAGATTCATGGCAACGCCAAATCAGATTTCGAGTTTGATGCAGTTTGCTATAATTATCAAAGAAAATTGCACTCATGACTACAGAAGTCGTCGGTTCGACGATGATCTACTGAGTCGCTTCGATTGCTACCCGGCAGCACTTAAGGCTACCGCTGAGCATGCCGGTCGAAAAGAGTAAACGATTAGCGTCCTTCGAAAAGAAGAGCCCTATCGATCGGCATCGCTGCTTCGGCTTCGGATTCATATGCGCTGTTCGCAGCATCTTAACAAGCATGGACAGAAGCGGAAAATGCATCATTTTTATGGGACTCAAGCGCTCTCTGGTCGAAAGACGTCAAGCGAGGCGACTGCCAAGCGATACTAATAAAATAAATTTGTGGGACGCGTTACTTTTTTAGCTAAGCTTTGCAAAAAAGCCGGCTAGGTTTCCCTATTTTTCAACAGAAGCAAAAGGTTAGTTAAATTCTAGGTAATACTGACGTACTCTGACGCAATCAAGCAACTCTAACGAACACAACTCCTCCACAACAGTCAGCTATTTCATTCTCATCAAGAACAGCTCAGCAGCGAAAGAAATTGCAGAAAAGAAACGAGCATTCATAAATTGAGAGACGCATCTGTTTGCAGAGAGCGTTCGCTAGCGCCTTCCGCTACGGCGGCAGTGACGTTCAGAGTGATCGGACGCGCAGCCCAATGCGCGGGCGAAGAAAATGAGTGCTTGGACTCGCCGAAAAGCCGCCGGCTTGGCCGAGCGTTATTGATCGGCATCTGCTTCGTACTCGCTTCCTACTCCTTGTTCCGCATTCACTGCGCCATGCGCTGGTGTGCGTTTAGGCTGCGAGCGAGCTCGGTTCCTACCAGGCGAACAGAAGGCCTCGCCCACGATCTGTCCTAATGGCGAAAGTATCTTCTATAATCGCCTTTTTTAGGGCAAATATTCTGTTTCTGGCTAGGAGTTTATAAGCGATGGCGGAACGGCTTGGAGAATTTTCGCTGGCAAAAGAAATTGAACTGTAATCAAGAATAGATAAAAACATTTAGAGGCTCGTTTGAAAACGTTGCAGAAATTTGTGAGGTAGCGCCGCGCCGCGCTGGTCTCTAACAATAATGCAAAGTGGACAGCTCAAAGATAAAAACTTGAAAACTTCACTACAGTTCTGTTTGACACCGTGTCTGATCATTCCGTTCAATTTATCGCACAGTAGCGACAGTCAAGTTGCGCTTAATGTGGGAATTTAGATACCAAAGGAGCTGGTTTGTTTGCTTAGGGCAGCCGTTGCACTTGTGGTATGTTATGCTTGCTCTCTCATTCGTAATATGCATATGCCTTTTGGATGACGCAATTTTGAGATCTGTAGTGTCATTTTTCTGCAAAGCACTCTTTGGTTGTTGAGTGCGTTAATCCAATTGATAACTGAAGCAAATGATATAAAAGAACAGTCCCCACTTCAGCACATGAGCGTCGATAAGAAAACTTGGGCATTTTCAAAGGGAACTGCCGGTTGCTGAACTTTAAGCTAAATACAAAAACTTTTGTTCAAGCATAGATACGCATACCTTTGTCTAAAATAAAAACTTAAAACAGAAGTATACTCTGCTTCAGCACATGGCGTAGGGAAGCATATCACTGTAGTCAAAGGTGTGCTGCTGTCAACGTGCTTTTAAGAATATTTTTCAGGTAAATTAATGAAGAGATTAAGATATGTAATGAATTTAACGTGATGCACATTTTAACCAAGCAAAAAATTAAACAAAAAAACCAGTTGCGCATGAGCAAAGTCCTGAGCTTTCGAGCGCTTAAGAACTGCAGCTGTATTTTTAGTGATTTATACAATCGATTATTATGCTTGAAGCGTCTTGATAAAGTATTTTATCCAACTACTTTTGCAAGAGGTTATCTACGACAGTTCGACGGCAAAGGAAAGGCAGTATAATAAAGTTATTATTGCATAAATATACCAGAAAGTAAAATACGTCTCTGGTTTTCAGGTTCATCCCTAGTATCCGCCATAGCCTCCGTAGCTGCCATAGCCTCCGTATCCGCCATATCCTCCGTAGCCACCATAGCCTCCGTATCCGCCGTAGCCTCCATATCCGCCGTAGCCCCCATAGCCACCGTAACCGTATCCGTAACCGCCGTAGCCTCCATATCCGTAACCGCCGTAGCCTCCATATCCGTAACCGCCGTAGCCGCCATATCCGTAGCCGCCATAGCCGCCATATCCGTAGCCGCCATAGCCTCCATATCCGTACCCACCGTAGCCTCCATATCCGCCGTAGCCCCCATATCCGCCGTAACCACCGTATCCGTATCCACCATATCCTCCATATCCTCCATAATAGCCATCTTCAAAATTTAAAAATTTAAGAACGTAACCAATATATCGCAACCAAAATTACCCTTGCATTCGTTTTCGTGTTCATAAAATTTTCATCGACAGATCAAGCATTAATTCATGTGTGAATTGTTCAGATTTTACATGATTATGGGTAGTCTATCTGAATAAGCCTCATTACAAAACTATGATAGGTAGACATTTATTGCTTTACTGAATTCGGTTAGTGAAGAGCTTACGACATAATGTAAATTGTGTTTCAAAAATTTCAAGGTATGAATTGTTCTATGCATTCAGCTTCGTGTCATACTGCATTCACAAGAACTGTATCGCAGACTTTTTAAGTAAAATAAAAGTGCTTACATCTTGAAGGCTTGCTATTCGGTAAACCTCCTGCTTTAGCTGGTATTGTGGTCGGAGCTATAGTTGTTGTTATTACCGTCGTAGTGGTTGGCGCGGCAGTCGTCGCCGCAGCAGCTAAAGCGTGTTTGCATGGATTTAAAAGGATGAAGCGTTCGATCAAAATGCAATCAAAATCGCAGGGCTATCATGCAGTGGGAAGTTCAATAATTGACCTACGACCGTAAACGGCTCTCAATCGCCTCAATTCTTTCTTAGTTTTAGTTGCACTGGAAATGCGGTCTTATTTATTTTAATCCAACACTATGAGCTCTCTTTTTTTGTATATTAATGCAAGGGGAGAAATTTATTTAGTTCAAATAGGTCTCAAGTCTCCTTGCTGTCTAGCTCTCTCATTAACAACGGCTTCAGGTCAGGTTCATTGCCGGTTTTATTGAAAGCGCATAATTTGCATCAATACTCTGCTAAAAACTCAGTCAAACTGATATCTCGACGCACATAAAAGCCAGGATACTGTGCACGCGAAGCAGACTGACTCTATCTCCGTCATAGACGTCTGGGATTAGCTAAGTTCACGCAAAATTTGATCAATGCAGAACTGGCCCAGTGCACCAATTGTTAAAATTGTTCGATGCACCGTGAAATTGTGTTCACGGTGCACCGCACCACCACTATCTATAGTTTATACCTCTTCCCACAATATCCGCTAAACGCATACGTCGACTAGGCACTCATAAAAAGTAAAGAATAAACCTGAAGTTCCGCAGCAGATGTACATATACATTGCATAATTGAATTCGCATTTGCTGCCCGACGGACATGAAGTTTGCAGGCAATTTTGCGGCGATGAACCAATCATCACCGGCTTCTGACCAGCTTTCGTACATGTTGGCGCTGAAACGAGCAAAAATATAGTCGTATAAGAAAATATTCGGCTTGTTGTATTAAAAAATGTGTTATTTTATATTCCATCCGACATAAAAACTTTCGTCCCACTACAAACAGTTTACTGTACGAAACAATACTGTTACTTATGTTCTAAAAGTAAAGCTGAAATTATTTGAAATTATAACTTTTACTTGCGATTAAGAGCGACTTTTAGAGATCTATGGTTGGACGCTACAATTAGACCTTCTTCATAACTTATAAAATTTGCTAAATATAACATACTTAGCCGTTTTACGCGTGTCTTCTTGTCAGAACTGGCTAGGCTGCAAACAAGAAAGCTCGCAAACACCGCAAATGCAAGCGGTGACGCTTTCATGATGGCTCAACCAGAACCAGCGACAGTCGCAGAATTGTACTGGTCGCCGTTCAATTTTCAAACTTTTAGCCAACAGAACATTTGTTATTTTAGCTGTCGCATCGCCGGAAATCGCTCGCTGTTACGCGTTGCATATTTATGAACATGTTGGCTCGTTTGACGCCATAACGAAAAAATATGTTTGCTCAGCAACACTGCGAAAATTTGCAAGTCGCAAATAATCAAAGCGGGCATCAATGAACGCTTTATGCGGCAGGCTATGATTTTAAATGACAAGCCGCGCAACAGGGAGTATTAAAAGACATTGAATGGATATGGGGATGGGGATTTGTTGTGACGTTAATCACCGTTGGTAGTTGTCTCCTTTATTTCATGGTTTTATTCTCGCATCTACCGTTATAATAGAAATAACTACATAATACGGTGGTTCATAGTGAGAGAGAGACTGCTTGGGTGAGCCGACTTTCTCCCCCGGAGCTATAACAAGTGAGTGGTTCAAATTACGGAGAGCAGCTATTTATGCTTGTCTCTCTATGGTATTGCTTACAAAACTGTATATAAGCATTAATATAAACAATGCGTCTCTGCATGGCTGTGAGTTAAACAAAGTAGAAAGGGCTTGCCCAAACATCCTTTCAACTATAAATTACACACATCAATTTCTCGTTACTCATCAATCACTTTCGCGACAGGATTGCTCTTTTCTAAGACATAATAAAAGGGACACCTTCCTTCGTTCCGTTCATTCCGTTCCTTCCCAATCTTTCGTGCTTTTGCTTGGGTGGATTTGAGGATCTTGTTTTGTTCATTTGCTTTTATTTTTTACTTCTGAGATATAAAGCACAAGCTCGAATTTATAAATGAAATTTACTGTCACCCTGCGTTTATTTCAACGGCTCATGGAAGATCGCCAGTCGTTCAATGAACGGTTTCATGTTGCTGGAAAGACAAGCATGTGCACGCTACCAAGAGGATATTGCCGAAAGTGGCAATAATGAGGACATTTTCCAAGTCAAATCAGTTTGGAAAATGTATTCTTAAAACTGGATAATGCCCTGTTTGTTTTGGCGATTGTTTCTACTGAAATGGAATTGGTATGTATTGATCAAATGAGTGAGTTTCGTAATAGTGACGTTCTGTTCCATTAAATAAGTGATCCCTATCAGCATAGGAATACAGCTCATCTTCAATTGTTATGCGTAGATTGGTAAAGAACTTTTTAACGCACTGAATCACAGCATGTACAAAAACATTTGCACCAACTAAAACAAGTTTTCATTTACTCTGGCGGGACCTCAAAATTTCTTCTTATCATCGAGACCATCCATAGTGACACCGTTTTCATCAGACGGAGAAACCCTGTTTGCATATGGCTGATTTTCGAATTTTCGCAAGTCGGGAATGCCATCCAATGCAATCGATGTCAAAGTTGTTGTCTTTTCTGCAAGAATAAAATATGGATTTACAAGATTAGAGCATATGACAATGATAAACTGATTGAATTATGTGGGCGCATTAGCTTTAGGGGTATTGTGGTGTGTTTGATAGTCTACTAAAGTACCATGTAAGCGATATCGTAGCAAGATATGTTTTAAGGATAATTCGACGATCTCTAAATTCAGTGAACCATCAGTCGCCAGTCCAAGTCAATCAGTCCTCAGTTTTCACCGCCAACTTTTGTGATTTATAGCGCAACGGGCAATGCAATGCTAACACAAAATTTCGTGAGCTCAACAACTCATAAATTTGTCATAAAACACGAAGCTGTGTATCGTTCAATACTTTTAGCTATAGCTTTAAAACGGCTACGCTAATGGCCCTGACGCCTCATATGAGACTGCAGCGCCTTTTGCATACGGTACGTACAATCATGCAGCACTCACGTTTCTAGAGCATAACTACTTTAAAATTAATTAGTGTTAAGTTGCTCGCGTAAAAAAATTAGGTCCTCTGAGGTACAAAAGTCGACAGCAGCAGCTTTCTTACCATTGAGCCAAAGCAGCGGCCGCCACGTGTTCGTGGGCCAAACGAAAGCAACGTAGAATATTAAGCCGCTTGCAACGATGCCCAATCCGATTAAAGTATCGTCGGTGTCTTGGACGATAGGTATAATGGATAAACTCAAACAAATGAGCAAAAAGAAGACCAGCAGCGGAATGGGCATCTGAAAGGAATACTTGATCGTCAGAGGATGCTACTTCAGGCTAGCTAGTTGGAAAAATCGCTAGAAAAAGAGCGCAACAGTAAGGCGAACTTGGTCGAATCGCCGCACACATATGTTATAACTGATTTTCTTCTAAAAATGCTTTCCAATAATGACAATAAATAACATGTTAGTAAATTTGCTCGTCCGATAATGTCATTTTATCAGCAGGATTGATGTTGTAAAACCTGCTATTATTAATTGTTTCCCACATTGACATCAACAGTCCCTGGGGCCAATTTCATAAAACTGTTGAGCTGTTGAGAATTGAGAATTGAGGAATTGAGGCGCGCTCGCATTGGTCGATATTGAAATATGACCAATCGGCGTGCGCCTCAATTTCTCAATTCTCAACAGCTCACAGTTTTTTACTGAATTTGTCTGTAATTTTTATTTCTACAGATACTGATTTTGGCTATACATTTTAAACACTCTATATCTAACCTTTATGGCCTCGGGATGAACGGGGATCTTCTTGTAGCGAATCCATAAAAGGCCCGTAATAGAGAATACTCGCTGTAGCCACATAGCGAATGTAACGTAATTGATGAGAGAATCAAGATCGCCAACGAACGAAATCGCGAACGAGAGCAATGTCTGCAAATTTGCTATTGTGGTATGAATGAATAGATTCGTGAATAAAATTAGCATTTTTACGTCAATAAGGACACTTTTCAAATCAAAGAGGACATATTTTATATTACTATGGCTTGAAAAATGCCTTTTCTGGTATGAATAGCGTCCTTGTATGAAGTAAAAATGGTATTAATTAATAAATGGACTACTTATGGATGTATGGACTCGGGATAATACTGTTCTGGGTTAGTTTACGCAGTTTGTAATTTTAACGTAACACTAAAGAGTACAGGTTTTTCGTTCATAAGTTTACTTCAATAGACTCAACAGGCAAGCACGTATAGCGAATACAAAACAGAGAAGAGGCTTTTTTCAAATGATGGATGAATTCAAATTGATCGAGCGTTAAAGATTGAGGTGGTAGTCTTAGGGCTGAAGCATTAAGAAAATTCATTAAGGAACAATAAGAATTTCACTTAACGATTTGTTGAATTAGAAGGGAAAAGTCATATACTATGCCTCTAAAGACAAGAAATGAAAAGACAATAGGTCAGTTAACGCATATCTTCCGATTGCCTTCATGTTTTCTGAAATTCTGACTATAAACTTAATGCCTTCCCTATACTACGCCCTCTTAAGATCAGATTTGACACTTCTTGAAATGATATCACTACAAAAAAAGATGGAACAACAAACCTGAGCGAGAATTGCTGCTCTGGGACTGTCGCTCTCCAAATTTACGCAACTGAAGCAGGATGGCAAGTGCCCTTGTCTTGCGGCAGCGAACATGTATCTACAATTAAACAAAGAATGATAAGATTTCACCACCCTCTGCCATGATAACCTGTTATAAGGCCAAATGAATCTTATACACTAGTGCTTCTTTACCGTAGTTCAACCCTCTTTCTAACCTTTCGGCATGCTTTGGTACTTTAAGCGGCACTAAACATCTAGCGTGACAAATCGTCAAAGAATGATACCGTTTATCCTTGGTCATTCGATATTATTCAGTGAATGTTGCTGTATCAAAGACTTCACACTTCATTAATATTTGATAAAAAGTTTCTTTTACATCATACATGACAATTAAATAAAGCTTAAATGATTTAACTTTTACCAAAGACATGAGCAAAGAGAACTCATCGAACTATACTAAACTACCCGATAAAACATTAACATCGCAGATGAAATATTCACAGACTGACACACCTGCTTCCTTGGAAAATGCTACTGTTGATGCTGCCCATGAGTAAAATGCCCACGAGTACTGGAATAGCATATTGAAAATCTCCCAAAACTTTTTGACTAAATGTCTGCAAGAATAAATTCAACAAAGGANCGCTGCCCATGAGTAAAATGCCCACGAGTACTGGAATAGCATATTGAAAATCTCCCAAAACTTTTTGACTAAATGTCTGCAAGAATAAATTCAACAAAGGAGCGGTAACATAATCGTGTCCTAAGCTGTTCTTAAGTTATGCATTACTTAAGCCCATTATGAAACATAGCGCTGAGTATTGCTATGAATTACTTCACTTTAGGACACGATTATGTTACCGGCCCAAAGAAAGATTAATTTTCTCTTTGGGATTTCTTACCGCAGCGACTGCAGTCGAGTTAATCATTTCTCCAGGAGTGAGCACAACAAAGTAGGAAAGATTGATGGTGAGGTAGACGGCAGCTACAGTGCCGATGCCTGTGAGAATTGCCAACGGCATGGTTCTGAAGCATGGAAACCATTAATTATATTGCATATATGTGCACGAGAGGAGCAGCACGCTCATACGACGGCTAACATGCGATAAACTGCAGCTCAAAAATGGTTAATTTGACTACTTTTGGACTGTTTTGGTTACTAACTGAGCAAAGTGCGTTTGCTTGATACCTTTTCGGCCGCTCGATTTCTTCTGCGCCGTAGTTGAGAATGTCCCAGCCAGAATAAGCCCAAAGGCCGCCATAAACGGCTAGAACCAAATCGCCTGGCTTGAAATTGCTCCCACCCATCAAATCTTGAAGATTCTGAGTCCATCCTGAAATAAAATCAATTCGTAAATTAAAAATTGAATGCAAATATTTTCATATTTTAAATCTTCATTATTATGTTTTTAGGAATAATAATGATATATCTGATTGAAAATTTTTTTAAATTAAGTTCATTGATGAAATAAGAGTATGCCCCATTTTGGCCAATTATAGCTATTGCAAAATTTTCTACTGTGCCACCTGCTTGACATGGCTACTCTGAGTATCATGTACAGATGTTTATGCAAAGCAAGTTTGATTAACAGTATTCAAATTGGTTGTAACAGTCGTTTACGCGCCAATGAAAGGCTTACCTCTAAAGATGAGAAAGTAGAAGCCTGTTCCAATGATGATCAGAACTGAGCCAAGTTTGGCGATAGTGAAGACGATTTGGAAGCGAGCCGCGTACTTTGACAGAGAGAGAAAGTTGAGCCAAGTCAATGCCCCTAAAATCAGGAATTTTCGATACTAAAAGTCAATAATCGATGAATTAATATTTCAATGTT
>NIUQ01001582.1:0-28921 GCA_002796945.1 Plectus sambesii
CATATTAGATCGTGAATGGATTAAAACAAATTATTTCAGGTTCAATCACAATTTGGTTGACATTATAGTCATCACCTTCATTAATAATCTGGGCTACAACTTCTTCTCGGCGATCAACCCATACGCCTTGCTGATTTTTTCTAAATCCGTTCGTACACAATTTTTCAAAATGTACCGTATCAAGATGGTATCCCTGCCGTTCTTGGGGAAGACAAACGTTGAATCCCTTGTTGAAACCACTCGATCTGTAGGACAGATTGATCAGCACATAGAGCTTTAGAACAAAAGAAATGAAGAAATAATGAGTTTTAAGGGACAAAACTGGAATGAAAAGGCTTACTTGAACTCAAATTGAATTTATTTTTTTGATTATCGTTATTCGTCATTGCTGTCGCGTTATAGTTGTTCGATTTTTGCATGCTACGATCGACTGGTAACATAATCCCGTCCTGCACTGTTTCTATTTTAATTGAAGTTTATATGGAGCATGACGCTGCGCATCGATCATTTCCAGTAAGAATTACTTAAATTTTAAGTAGCGATAATGTTACTGGCTGATGTTATGACATTGTTATAAAATGGAGATTGTTCTCCTCTATCGGCAAAGGCACAGTGTACATTATTAACGATTAGTTTACAAGTTCCTGCGTGATCATTCTGCAAGGTGTTGCGTGTTGTGTTTGTGTAAATGGCCGCATTTCAGTAGGCAATTGAATATTTTTCATGACTGCACAATATCAATATCACATTTGATTCTACATTTGTATTTGTTGCGATGGCTTGCGATTGCTGGCAGAACAATAATGCATTGTAGCAGTGTAAAATAGTATTATTGCTTTTCGTGTAAACTAAGGTTTCCTTAGTTTCCGAAGTGACTTGTTGTTCTCTCCGTGCTCTCTCTCTCTTTTCCCTCTTCTATAGTACAGTGATTAGTCTCATTTATTTTTTGTTGCTTCGAACTCCAACTAGGCGGACGATCAAATTGCTTATCGCGCTTCATTCTTTGCAATTGGCTAGTAGTCAAAAATTTGTCAGATACTGAAGCACAATGGTCTTCTTCGTCACAACGGCTCATCACTTTTCCGTGTTCGTGACATTGCTAGCAAGCTTTGTAATTGTGGATGATGCTAGAGGTAGGGCAGAGGGTTCTTTTGTTTGCAAAGCCCTTATTGTGTGTAGGAGCGTGTGGCATGTCGGGAAGAAAGCGAGCCGGATGAGGCTGTCGCCTTATGTGTTCAAAGCGTTAAAAAAGCGAGGAATTTTTATCTTCCCGAAGATTAGTCGACAGCTCATGCATAGTATGCAGACCGCATCAATTAGAGCTGAACGCGCCGTGTCCTTGATTGCGAAAAGACACTGCACGCAGCTTAGAGCCCTGATACGCTGATCCTGCGATGGTTTCCGCGCTGTCTAGCCGAGTGTTATGGTATAATTTTCGATCCCTTGTTTTCGCCTATAAAATTTCGGATTACGATCACTTATTCTCTAACATCAATCAAACACATCAAACTTATTAAAAATCAACAATCAAATTTAGAGATTACCTCTGCTCAGTATTCTTGTCTTTGTCCTAGAAGCGAAACTAATATGGGCACTTTCATGAAAACGCATTAACTAAGCACAAAACAAAATAGGATCTATGATTCACGCCTACCTGCATTTCGTAAAAAGTAACAAAGAGAACAGGAAACCGATTATGTAGCTGAATGAACGCGTGGCTTTAATGAATTTTATGGCAATCCTTCTTTGCTATCGAAGAACTGCGTCAAAGTGCTTGAATAACCTCGCGGAAGAGAGGAGAGCGTCAGTTGCTATTATCTGGTAAATTCACTTTAACAACTAAAAGATTCAAGAAGCGAAGATGAACCTTACTGATTCTGCGCTCACCGGTGGCGACATACCGTTGGAGCATTGGCTGATTGGTATTTCTCTTAGCTCAACTGCTCTTATCGTCATTGGTCTCTATATCCCCTGCATTATGGTACGTGGATTACGGTATCTCATGAAATCTAATTTTAATTTTAATTTAATTTTGTGGTCTTTGATTATCACGAAAAAGTGCTTAAAAACAGGATAGCTTAGTATTTTGAAATATTTTTGAATGTGTTCGCGTTAGTCGATAAGATTTGATATCAAGAATTGCACCATCGCTACCAAATCTAGCCAAGCAATAACTTATTCACAATACTGTTTGCTTCGGCTGCTGAGAAAATTGTTGTTTCATAATTTTTCAATGATTGCAGGCGTTTTTCGATAAAGACTTGCGCTCGTTTGACGCCTACACTTTTATGCTGCACATCGGTGTGTTCGACTTGATCCAGGCAGTGATGCACTTCATCTCCGGCATCCTTACCATTGTCCCATACGACTATCCAAAGCATTCGTTCGACTGGATCTTTGGGGGCATGGTCGAAGCAGCCTGGGAGGGCTACATCTCTCTTAGCGTCGTGCTCGCAGTCAATCGTTTCGTCCAAATGGCTATGCCAAAAAGAGTAGATCAATTCTTTTCGCCACGGCTCATTAAGGTATGATAACATGCTGTATTTCATTGAACAGCGCAGCATAGCGAATTAACAGCAAACTGCGAAACTTTCACTGAGCGTTGAACGGTGTCAAGTAAAGCAATGCGCCAAGATGGCAGTTTTTTGTGAGATTAGATATCTTTATGATTTTCAAACTTTTGCTACTCAGTCTTTCATAAGAAAGTTATTTTACCGTAAAAAATGCTGCAATTGAGTTGCTTGTCACAATCGAAGTATAGAAACACGATTAAAAGTGTGCTTCACAGCTGGAACATTTTCCGCAAAGTTTGATTGATTCTTCATATTCTTTCCCTATCCATTTGAAACAAAAGAGTGTTTCTCAAATATTGTAGAACTCTCCTAACTTTTAGGGGATTTCACTGCTTTTCAATAGTCGATTGTATATTGCCGTGTCATGGAGCCATGTCACCCTATATATTTTCTTTTAGCTATATATTTTATTGGCATACTTGTACATGCTGGCATGGTTGGTTGTCTTCTATTCCAACGCATGCAATTTTGTATTCAACAAGAACATTTTTCTCTACTATTTTGATTTTTCAATGCCAGGATGCGGGCTGGCCTATGACATCAACGGAAATTCAGCCTATATCGAACTGGCAATAATGGCAGTTTGCTATACTGGAACTGTTATTTCCATGAAGTCAATGGTAATATGTTTACTAATTTACATTGATATCCAAATCGCCATTAATTCTTGTTAATACATAGTCTGCTGCCGAGCAGAAATGGTTTCAAAAGGTTGATTAAGGGTGGATAATTCCCGTGCTCAAAGGATTCGTAATTAGTGTTCTTTCATTTGCCCTTTGATTAACAAAAGGCGTTGATAATTATGATAAGGACTATGCAGTGGGCAATCTGTTGCAAAAGGAGAGCGGCCAAAGGACAGCCAAATGGGATTCCAAGAAACTAATTTTTAGAGCGAGCAATACCTTTGGGAAATGATAGGATTTCGTAAAGAATTTGCGTGAGACTGAATTCGAACTTTCACAGCGTTTGAAGCTCAATGTTGGTCCGCACACGTCACAACCATGCCCTTGTCGCATCAGAAACCATAAATCTGTGCTGCCCACACCCTTGTACTTTTAATAATCACGAAAATTCTCAATTTTTCTCACGCTCGGTCAAATTAGACAACATCCATTCGCGTTTTTTCTCTGAGTTAATGAAAGATTCGTTATTTGAAAATATTGCATGTGGCTGAATTCTCTAGATACTTTTCTTTTTTACATTTTTTACTTGTCAGCAAAATTTACCGGTAAACGGACAATTATTCGACCTTAGTTCAATCGCATAATTTCTCATTGTGCCGCTGAAATTGGCCAGATGCACCTGTTTAAAGCATTATGTAGTCATACGATACCAAAGTGCGCTCCTCATTTTAAGTAAGTTGTCTTATTTTAGTGTAACTAATTTATTGGCGTAGATAAATAAATGAAATAGGCACAAAAAACGCTTTCAGCTCAAAGAAATGAGACAAGGAACGGCAGAACAAAGAAACGCGCACCGACACGAAATTCGAACAACGTTGCAGCTCGCCTTTCTATTTCTGCTGCAGTAAGCATTTGTTTTTGGTCGAGTTAACAGATTAAAGTGGTGAAATGGGAGTATGGCATTGAATGGCGGAAAGCGCCCTACTGCAACAACTAAGAAACCTTTCATGCACTATATTATGTTAGATATCAAAATCCTGATATGTTAATTTTTGACCATGAACATCCCTTCCACTCTTCATCTGCTATTAATTAATACTTACAAGCAGCAGTTAACTATATTCTCGGGAAGAGCTCGAAATTCCAACGATTGCATTGTGTGACATGTCAGTTATGTCAGTAGGTGCATTCTTTTCAGCGGCACCTTCATATCCCAAGTTGATTCTTGTAGTGCCCCGATCAGTGTCGACTGCAAAACGGCTGATTGGAGTTGACGCAGTTTATCCCACGTTTTCACTTTTTCATTTTAAAATTTTCATGAATTAACATAGGTCATCGTTTCCATAAAAATGCAAAATAGACTTTTCCTCATATATGAACTTTGTACACTTTCAACTAGCAGTCATGTTCTTGCGTTCTGTTACAGTCTGCTGATCATGGGGACGTGGACTATCGCACCAAAGTACATTACAATGACACCCTACCACTTCTTTGCCATCAGCTTGCTATGGATAATTCTCAACGGCTCCAATCCATTAATATATCTGCTCTTCAATCCGTAAGTTACCCCCTTATTGGGACAGTCGAAGTCGTTTGCATCTAGATCAGTGTTAACTATATGACGTCCTTCACTGACATAGCATCACTTATTTCAGTGCGACATTGACTAATAATATATCCTAGAGACGGCAATGTCTTTATTGGTTTGATTTTTTAAATGCGCATCGTATGTGTATTTCACATATTGTACATGGTAAATCGTATAAATATCAGATACAAATGACAGATAGTCACAGATCTCATATTTGAATCCTGCTTTTGTTACCATTGCTCTTCCTGAGCGAGGTCATGTTACCAGAAAGATTATATTGGACGAGGCCATTTTTAGCTGATGTCTTATTAATATATCACTTGTAACTATTTTAATCATCGTCAGTCACATTTCTGATGATTATAGATATCACTGTCAGTGTCACATTTGGAAGCTAGTGTCATAATTAGCGAGTTTTAACACTGATTAAACTTTTTTTCAGGACGATTCGTTCAAAAATTCGAGCACTGGCTGGTAAAACCGAAATAAGAACGACTACTGTGCTGCAATTTAGATCCGACATCTAATTGTAAAGTTGATTATTGTTACTATTACCGTAATACATATATATATGTATTACGATACTGTAGCTAAACCTAAAACGAGATATATGTTAAAATAACATGTTCTATTACCGTGCTGGTGCGCAATAAAACTGAAATGAGAGCTTGGAGTGGTTCTTATGTAATAGCGCTCAACTCAGACAGAAGTACACAACAACCGTTCTGTCCTTAATTTTCAAGGAGGAAAAAGTGATATTCGCGCGAAATTCTTCAGTTCCTGGAACACCGCATTGCAGAGCATCGGTGGTTCAGTGGTAGAATGCTCGCCTGCCACGCGGGCGGCCCGGGTTCGATTCCCGGCCGATGCAATTTTTTTATTGTCCAACTCTATGTCACCTGAGTTTTATTATTCCATTTTTTCTGCAGCTTGCTTTTGTAAACTTTCTTATTATCTCACTTAAACTGCATCCCTAAGTTTTTCAAATTCGAAACAACAGTCTTATGAGGTAGATCCTTAAGGCGAGTTGATAGAGACGGTTAGTGTAACGGTAACTGTATGCTGTCAAGATTATCCATTGAAGAGAGTTCGAGTACTAAAATAAACGGATTTATAAGTCTGTCTCTGTGAGACAAAACTGAAAAACAATTGCAACTGTTGCAAAATGTTAACTAAAACATTACAATTGCAAGTTTTAAACTAAACCATCTTAGCGTAACAGTTTTCAACAAAACCCCAAAACTTAATGCTAACTCTGACGAAACAGATTTGATGATTTAAAAGTCCATCTGAGGTAACGAGCTGCATTTGCGTAGCTTTGTTTGCTTGCCATCTCTTTCACTTAAGAGCAGCCGCTGAGATCAATGCTCAGCTGATTTCAGTAACAAACTGCCATGTCTTGGCTGTTCAAATTGTAGTAAACAGACACTTTTAATCAAAGTTACTGTGCTTTTCACAAACTTCGGCCTGCGAAAATAGCTTGAGCCTTTTTTGAAACGGGAGGTAACGATAGAGAGGGTGAGGACGTCCACCCTGAGGATAGGGCCGTTCTATAAAAAATTTGGATCACCACTTAAAAAAATGGACTGATGATTTGGTTGAGATTAATGCACCTCCCTCCATCCCTTCCGACCGATGAAAGTATGCATTTATACTTCTCTCTGATAGGACAAGGGACAAGTTTATTTTTATTTTTGACAGTTTTATTGAGACAAACAAGTTCGAAGATAATTAAAAGCGAGCGGATCATTTTTACGAAGAGAAAGCAAACACAACTTGTATGCATTACACAACCTTTTCATACGAATCAACGTTTCCCATAATTACTGCTATATTCCTACCTCTAGAACACTGAATGAAATAAGAGCTACTCGATCTTTGGCTAAATTGAGTGATCTTCGTCTTTTCCACTCGAATAAAGGCCGAGAGCAATAGAAAACGCGCACGATGAAGAGTGCACCACTTATAAGAGTGGACCACCAATATTATAATAAAGATGGAAAGAATGTTTACAAGCGCAAAGAGTGATTAATTTACATCCAGTTTTTGTCTTACATTTGACTAACTTCAGGTAATATTAGCGAGAAATAGTGCAATAGAAGCAGCACCGCAATGAGATTACCGCAATCATAGCACATCAACAATTAAAGCTAACGGCGTCAGTGAATTTCATGAATAACGCAACAAGGATGTCGAAAGATACAGTGATTGCAAAACTTCCATTTTTCTGCTCCTGTAGCGGATGAAACTGAAAGCGGCACCAACATGTTCGTAAAGAGAAAATGGCCTCATGCGGTCCGATAAACAGAACGTCGATACAGGACAACTGCTAATGAAACTAAAGATGTTTAGTGTAGCTCTTCGATGGCTCACGAATGGGCGGATGGTTTGATTGAAATGGTTTTCACCATGTTTCGCCTGGGTCTTGTCTCAGTCTCTTCGCGAAGGTTGAAATATCGATTAAGATGGCCGTAAGATATCATAGAGAGAAGTCGATTACGAAAATCTTCCTTCATGAAAGCGAATGCGAATAAATCGACCGCAGAATTACAGCAGAAACCGATGTAAAAATATCCAGTAATAGTAGGAGTATTCCAGAAGATTTCTTGGCCCCATGCAATGATGTTCGGCAGAGCGCTAAGAACTACAGTAAGCGCAGCAATCACCAAACAAACCAACACCTTATTCAGTTCTCGTTCCAAATTTGTACTCACACTCAGTATTTTCGCGCCAACATACGCCATAATGTTAAGTATAAAAGCGACACACGGTAGAGGCACAATTAGAATGTAATTTAAGGTGCCATACAGCCGCCCGGTCGAGGTGATCGTATTGCACGTGGGAATAGCACAAAAATCTCGGTTGAGATACGAGAATAATATACCGATGAGCAGAGATAAAACTGACAGTACAACACAGATGATGTTGGCGATCACTCGAATTTTCGGAGTTACATAGGTACGATAGATCAGAGGCTTGAAGATGGCAATCACTCGCTCGCTCGCCATGACTATTAGAACGAAGGAGGGTAACTGTCCGCCAACGATGTACAAGTAGGGCCATGGATTAAGGAACCAATCAAAGGGGGACAGTGAAACGAACGAGTTGTTGTAGATCTGTTGATTGCGTAAGCTTCCTAAAAGGATCATTCCCAAAGCGTTCAGCATATCGCCGAATGACAGGAGGCCGAAATCGCCGTACTTCTGACGCATCTGCTTTGTTGATAGCATCACCAGTATGCAGAGGATGTTCGTAGCAGTGGCGAACGAGCCAAAAGAAATGTACAAGTTGTTGAAGTTGACGATGTTTGCTAGCGACGCATTATTGTAATACGTTGCATTGCACTTCATTGCGCTTCTTAAAGTAAATAAACTTTGTTTTATGAAAACTGTATTAATATTACTAAATTGTTTTTGGAAGTAGCAACGAACGATTTAGCGTCCTCGATTGGCCGGCAGTTTTTTGATTTTTTAGCCAATTGTTTTATTCTAGTTCAAGTTAAGCAATGAATTTGGCCAACATAGGCTGATTAAACGGCGCGGACCTGCTGCTATCATCCGTTCGATACGTTTATAATTGATTTGCAAAGCTAATAGTAGGAAGTTTGATCTGATCAAGAAGACATAACAACATAAAAAATTATATCGAACGCTTTTCAGTAAACTTCTAACATCATGCGAAAGTACTCTTTTCATAGTCTTAAAGCTGTAACGAGTTTCGTCGAATTGTTTATTAGAAAACTTGTCATTTCAGTTTAAACTAAGTATGACAGTTTGGATATTTGATTACTCTCTGAAATAAATTCATACTAACTCGATAGACGTAACGGAACTTTTCAGATGAATCCTCTTTCGAGAATATCGAAGTAGGTTCGGGCTGGTTCGAGAGAAGTACTGATGTGAAAATAAGTTTGACACGATAAGATTTTGAGTTCAGAATCATTATTTTAACGCGTTGCGCCGGACTCGCTCGCACAGCCACCATTCAACCCTGGGGCGTCTAATTAATTTCCTGAAATCGTGAGACTGAAAAGTACAATGTTCCTTCGAAGCCAAAGTGTGAGCTCTTGTCCTTTTTTGTTCCAAAATGATATGGTAGCAATTGAAATTGCTCGCGGCAAGAGCATTGTTTGAATGCAGAGATGATTTCAGAGTGTGGACTACATCGAGCGCCGTAAATGAGAAAGTTCTTATTGTTAGAGACGGAAGAAGTTCGTCATGTGCGTCATTGCAGAAAGTATTGAAGTTTGATCAAACGAAGAATATAACACCCTAGTTGTTGCGCCTCGAGTAAAATCTTCTCACGAAAACTTCCAAATGCTTGCAGTGCGCAAGCTGACACATGATGCGCCCAGCACTGCAAACAGGATAGGTATCAAATTCGTGCCACACTTTCGATTACCCTGAAATATCCCATAATGCAAAGTTTAAGCGAAACTTGAAATTTATCTTCGAATTGCCGATAGAAACTAAATTCTTACTAAGAGTGTGACTTTAGTAAAATAAGGCCGTGAAGCCTTTTTCTGAGAAGCGCCCAGAAATTTTCAGCGGTATCGCTTTGGCACAACAAATAGTTTTGAAAATAGGCTCAACGTTACAATGTATGAGGTGACATGAGCTGAAATACAGCGATTGAAAACGTACTGCGGAAACTTGGCAACAAGTATCAAGAGTGTATTGGCAATAAAATTGGTATGCAGTTAGGAGCAAAAGAAGCTTGCATTCTTACTACAAATTTTATCAACAACGATTTATAATCGTGTCATTTTATTGTATTGTCTCAAAGCGACGATGAGCAAGCGCGTGCAATGTAAGCATTTGAAAGTGTTCCTAGGAAGGTTTGGCTTGAGGCTCAACGTGGATTATTTTCGCTGCTTGATCGAACGTTGCTAATTATTACAATGACGCGCACGATGAACGTCAACCGTCATCAACAATAAGTAATTATCTCCGTTTTGGGGCTCGATTTAGCTCAAATTTGATCTAAACTCATTACTCATACAATGCTTTCTGATGTAGGTTGCTTTAATTCTAATCCTTTACTCATGTTAATTAACATGAGTAAAGCTCAAACGCTGACATAGAGGAAACATCGTTCCTTTCAGCCTCACCACTTCAGGAAAGATAATAAGAGGCAAGAAACAGAAAAGGCTAGTTTCATTCTCAATGTGAATAAAACGCCACTAGCTTTCGCAATGATGCGCTTGACAGACTTCTTTCATATTCAGTAGCACAGAACTATCTCCGTTCCGGCGCTCGATGAAATTTTCATTTTGATATTAAGTCTGCACTCAAAAATGCTCTTGCGATAACCAGTTTCCATTAAACCCCTGTCCCATTAGCATTAAAAGGATAAGAGCTGGAGCTTTGGCATTAAAGGAACAAAATTCCTTTCGCCGTCACTTTTACTGTAAAATTAATTAGACGTCGCAATGTCGAATGATTGCTATGCGAGTACGTCAACGTGAGGCGTTGAAACAGTGATTTGGTGATTAATCAGGTATCGTTCTTTTCCCATTTCAACGTCTGCATTTCTTCCGAACAAGGCCAAACCCTTCTTCGATACACTAACAAGAGTATTCATTTTACAGGATCTGTTGTTTTTGTCGCAGGGGCATGAATTTATTTCAAAAAATTATAAAGTTTTAAAACTGTAGTTCGACGTTTTTACTGAGATGATACATTTTCTTATGAACTATTATGCGCTAGTCATTAAATACGAAGAAATGACAACTTTCGCATAATTTAGAAGTTTATTGAAAAGCGCTTGATTGGAATTTTGTGTTTGTAGTTGATGCACATTTTTCATGATAGCTTTCACAATCAATTATAGAGAGTTTCCAAATGATGACAGTCTCAGTTCCATGCCGCTTAATTGCCCAACGTTGGTCGAATTCTTCGCTTAACTGAAACTGGTCTAAAAGCAATTTGTTGGAATCCAAATATTTGCTGGCCAGCCAAAGGCAATGGATCATTCGTTGCTACTTCCATAAATTGTTAAAAAGCAATACTCCAGTTTTCATAAAATAAACTTCGACTATTTTAAGAAGCGTTATGGAGTGCAATGCAACGTACTACAACAATGCTTCGCTCGCAAACATCATCAACATCGGCTATCTCCAAATGTCGTTCGGCTCACTCACCGCCGCCACGAACATCCTTTGCATGCTGGTAGTGCTTTCAACCAAGCAGATGAGTCGAAAGTACGGAAACTTTGGTCTGCTGTCGCTTGGCGGAATGTTGAATGCGCTGGGACTGATCCTCGCCGGAAGTATTCGCAAAAAACTGATCTATGACAATTCCTACGGCTCGTTGTCCAGCTTTGCCTGTTTCGGACGTCCATGGCCGTACTTCTTCATCGTAGGCGGACAGCTGCCCGCCTTCGTTCTAATCGTCATGGCCGGTGAGCGAGTGATTGCCATCTTCAAACCTATCATTTATCGTACCTATGTCACTCCGAGGATTCGAGTGATCACCGACATCATTTGTATTATACTCTCAATTTTATCTCTGCTCATCGGCATATTCTTCTCCTATCTCAATCGAGATATTTGCACTAACCCAACGTGCACTACGGTCTACGCTACCGGTCGGCTGTACGGCACATTTAATAACTTTTTCATTGTGCTCCTACCGTTTATCGCTTTGTTACTTAACACCATGGCGTACATTGGCGCGAAAAGACTGAGCGTGAGTACAAACATGGAACGAGAACTGAAGAAGGTGTTAGTTTCTTTAATGCTCGCCGCGTTAGCGGTGGTACTTAGCGCTCTACCGAACATCATTATATGGGGTCAAGGCGTTTACTGGAATGTCGTCATCGCGCCATATATGAATATGGCATTTTGCTCTAATTCCGCGGTCAATTTATTCGCATTCTTTTTTATGAGGAAAGATTTTCGCTATCGACTACTTTCTTTCATTTCTTTCGGCTATCTTAACCGCTATTTCAAACTTTCGGAAGTGATCGACACAAAAGCTAGGCAAAACATGGTACAGAGTATTGGGAACAATCAACCTGCCCGTTCGTGAGCCGTGATAGCACTGCGCAATATGTTTTCAGCTCGATAAGTAAATATTTTTGATCGAATTGCAAAGTTTTGTTTAGCAGATCTCATATGGACCTTTCCTGTCAACGAACTGGTAGAGGAATTTTTCAGCCTCACCTTGTAAGGCAGCAGAAAAGTTTGCATTATTACATTCACTGTGTACATCCTTACAGACTATCTTTGCCGCTTTATTTACGAAATTCATTTACCCCTCTTGTTGCTACTGTTGACGTTTTAATTGCAGCAATCTCATCGAGCTGCAGTATCTCTTGCACTCTTTTTCATCAATGTCATTTGAAATTTGTCTAACACACGAACATAAACTTGATATGAATGTGTTACTCCTCGCGCTTGAAAACGCTCCCTCCATCATCTCCATTGGAACCAAGAGCGAGTGGTTCGCTGGCTGTTGTTACTATCAATGAGTGAAAACCAGGCATATGACAAATATTGTGCGTAAAAGTTTAATCGTATGTTGACTTTGCTTAACCACCCCTGAACTTTATCTTCTTTCTTTTCATAGTTTCATAGTTACAAATTAATACTTTCCAGTTATGCGATGTCATTGCATGTAACATTGTTTAAAAGTATGCTTCATACTGCTAAGTTCAGAGCAAACATAATAATCTTATTTCCACTCGTTGTGTAGACTGTCTTGTACATTTGCCTCATTAATTCCAATAGATTTTGACAAAATTTAAGTTTTCGGTAGCGAATTTCAAACTTCAGCCGTATCTCAAAGAGAAGACTTTTGCAAAAAACCTTACATACTTTTCGCAAGTTTTACAATAAACCACCTTGGCATACAAGTTTTTAGCAAAAGCCAAAAAAAGTTTCCGAGCTGTGCTGAAAACAACTTGATGCAGAGAAAAATCCGATCTCAAGCGATGAGCTGTACTAACTTTGTTTAACTTTCTTACGTTTCATATCGTTGATGGGCAGCCGCTGAAATCATAGCTCAGCTAGCTTCAATAACAATTCGTTTTGTCTCGGTTGCTTGATTCGTTATAAAACAGACAGCACAAGTCAAAGTTACAGTATTTTGACTAACATCAAACTGCGACAAAAACTTGAAAGCTTGACGAAAACTGAAGTGCTATTTTCCGTCCGCAGATGAAGTCGAATGTAGCGAGAGAGGCTGAGGACGCACAACCAGAGGGGTAGCACACTACTAAAAATATCTGGCTTCTCCAGTTTTATATAATTAGAATGATGGACCCTATGAGTTTTGAATCCTATGAGATTCATGCACTTTCCCTCTTCCCTTCTGATCGACAGAAAGATGCACGTGTACTTCGCTCTGATACACCAAGAAACAGTTTCATATCTGTTCTCGGCGCTTGCAATGAGATAAACAGGCTCGAAGATAATAAAATCGTGTGAAACGTTTCAATGATGAATGACTACACAGTTCTTATGTAATTAAGCAGAGATTGCGCGCGATTCAAATTATACCCACAATATTTGTCACAGGCCTGTCTTTCACTCACGGACTGGAACAATAGCCACTAGACCTTTGATCAACTCGCGTGATCTCTGTCTCACTCACTTAAAGGAAGACAACGAAAGAAAGAGATCGCGTACACCCACAAGAAAGCGAATCTCATGTTAAAGAACGTGGTGCGCAACAAGATGGACAAAACTCTTCCATGCGTGAAGACTATTGTATTTATGGTAAATTAATATTGTGTAATATTTGAAAATTTTCACAACATTCACGACAGTTATTGCCACAGAAATTCTATAAGGTTAATGTAATAAAAAAATTTCAAAAAAGCATACGACATAAATAAATTTCGTGAATAAAGCGGTAAGGATAGGCAACAGGGGTTGATACAGTAATTGTAAAAATACGCAAGCAATTCTGCTCCCGGACCAAATGTAACTGACAGCAGTCTATCAATCAGTAGACAGAAAATGGTCAAAAAACATTCTGTTCGACAGAACTTTACTCTAACATGTATGCAGTCCATTTCCTCTTGTAAGCACTGATCAAATACACCGAATCGGAGTCGATTGTCTCTTAAATGCGTCTGATAAGAAAGAGAAGAGTTTTATGGTATAGGGACTGTATTCACACAGAGGGTGCTTGTGGGGTCGACTTTCACTCTACAAACCAATCAAAGCTTTATTCAAGAAATATTCCAGTCAGGTTCTCGTTGAAATTTCTTCGTCAATCATCAGAATACGAAGGTTTCGTCTCACAGCGATAAAGGCTCACGCACAATATACAATTAGCATTGTAGCAAAGCAAAAAACTATAAGCAAGGACACCGAGTACAATGACACTTTTCAGTTTACTCATTCCACTTGACATCCTTTCCTGAACAACTAGAAACTAGCATAATAAGACTTTATTCTATAACGTTTGAACCTATTTCAATTAAACTGTCACAGTCATTCTGAACAGTGTAATATTGGTCCTAAACGATAAGTGTAAAGTTCATGAATCGAATTAAAGTTACGACAAAGTTATCACTGCCGACTTGTTCTTGAAGAGAAAATGAGAATGA
The DNA here is from genome assembly GCA_002796945.1 of Plectus sambesii. Taxonomy (NCBI): domain Eukaryota; kingdom Metazoa; phylum Nematoda; class Chromadorea; order Plectida; family Plectidae; genus Plectus; species Plectus sambesii. The sequence continues at coordinate 14,349 of NIUQ01001582.1, forward strand.
TTTATCTTCTATTCCAGACCTCCATCGTTCATATTTGCTACACGCCAAGTTGTACCTTTTAACAGAGAACAATCGCTAGTGGAACCGAAAATATTTAGTGCAGTGCTTCAACGATTGTTGAACGGAGAGGCGGCTTGTTCGGAATGCCGTGCAACATATTTCGTTTGGCGTTTGTCTCGGTCACTTCGTGAAGGTTGAAACGGCGGTTAATATAGCCGTGAGAAATCAAAGAAAGTAGTCGATTGCGAAAATCCTCCTTCAAGAAAAAAAATGCGAATAAATCGACCGCTGAGTTACAGCAGAAACCGATGTACATATATCCTAATCCAGGGATATTCCAGAAGATGCCTTGGCCCCATATCATGATATTCGGCAGAGCGCTAAGAAGCACAGCTAACGAAGCAATCACCAAAGAAACCAACACCTTCTTCAATTCTCGTTCCATATTTGTACTCACGCTCAGTCTTTTCGCGCCAACATACGCTAAGATATTAAGTACTAGAGCGACACACGGTAGAGGCACAATTAAGATGTAATTAAATGTGCCGTATAGCCGACCAGTCGAGCCGATCGTTGAGCACGCAGGGTTGGTGCAAACTTCGCGGTTGAGATAAGAGAAGAGTATGCCGATGAGCAGAGATAGAATCGACAGTACAACACAGATGATATTGGCGATCAGTCGAATTCTTGGAGTGACATAGGTGCGATAAAAGATAGGCTTGAAGACAGCGATCACTCGTTCCCCGGCCATGACGATTAGAACGAATGCAGGCAGCTGTCCGCCTACGATGAATAAGTGGGGCCACGGGTTGCGGAAGCAATCGAAGGTGGACAGTGAAACGAAGGAGTTGTCGTTGATCTGTTGATTGCGTATGCTTCCAGAGAGCACCATTGCCAAGGCGTTCAGCATATCGCCGAATGACAGTACACCGAAGGCGCCGTACTTCTCACGCATATGCTTCTTTGAAAGCACCACCAGGACACACAAGATGTTGGTGACGGTGGCGAACGAGCCGAAAGGTGTGTACAAATTGTTCAAGTTGATGATATTTGCGAGGGATGCATTGCTCGACCCCGTTGTATTGCACTGCATTGCACTTCTGAAATTAATCGCAGTTAATTTTATGGAAAATATATTAATCTTAGTAAACTATTTTAGGATGAAGCAACGAACGACTCAATCTCTTCGATTGGCTTCCAGTTTTTTGATTTTGCAGCAAATCACTTCGCTCTGATTCAAATTCAGCAAAGTATTCGACCTGCGTAGGGCGATCAAGCGGCGCGAAACTGTTATTAATTTGAGACTCCTTTGAACTGTTTACCTGAGCTGTACGTGGGAAATTTGGACTAATCATCAAGACAAAAGAATATAAAACAATTTATTCACGAGCTTTTCAATGAATTATGATAGAGCTATGCGAAAGTTCTATTTTTCTCACTTTAGCATTTTAACGAGCATTACCGAATCGTTCCTAATAAACGTATTATTTCAGCAAAAGCAATGGACTGCAACTGAGAAATTCAGTAATTCTCTGTAGCAAATACATGCTAGTCTGATAGAAGTAACGATACCTTTTAAACAGAGTCACTTGTTAGAGTATCAAAGAAGGGTTCAACCTTGACCGGCAGAAATGAAGATGTCGAAATAAGGCTAATACGATTGGTGTATGACTACAAAATCACTATTGTCGCGCCTCTCGTGGGACGTACTCGAATAGCAACCATTCGACATTCTGAAGTCTTATTAATTTTTCTGAAAAGCTGATGATGAAAAGAACATTGTTCCTTTGATCGCATAAAGCGAGCTTTAGTCCATTTAATTATTATAGAATAGGGTTATAAATGAAATAGCTTACGGCAAAAGAATTGTTTGGATACAGAGTTAATAACAAACGTGGGCTTAAGTGAGCGCCGAAAAGGAGGTGGTTCTTTGAAGCTGAAGATGAAAGAAGATCGTAATGCGTGTCATTGTACAAGTTAATTACGTTTAATTAAACTAAGAGGAACACTCACCAGTTGCTCCTCAAGTAATATATTCGCACGAACGCGTCAAAATGTTTAGAGTGAACGAGCTGATACGTGCTTCGCCCAATATGGATAATATGAAACGCACTACCTTCGAGCCAGATTAGTGACCAACTGATATATAGGGTGTTTTAATTTTTTTCGCACCCATTTTATTTTTGAATAACTTTTGCTAAAGTTGTCCGATCCGCGTATTGATTTATTTTTTCGATTTATAAGAAACAAAGAATTTGTTTCGTACTACATTCAGCTCTAACGGATAAGTTTGACGAAAGTCACATGGTTTTATGTGAGGTACTCTATTTTTCGCAAAATTTGGTACAGGATCCTCCACTTTAAGATTGATTTAATACCATTTCAAAGCCATGCAACCGATCTTGCTGAAATTTTACAGGAATGTAACAGGTTGATTGAATTTTTGTTATTATGAGTTTCATGTTATCTGGATCACGCATTCTTTGTAACCAAGCGTTTGAATGCAAATATTGCAGTTCAATTGACTTCATGCCGAATATAATGTTTTATTTTTTGAATAGCCTGGCTCAGAGTCATCCACCAACTGAGCTTAAACTTGGCATGAATAATTTATAGAGGTTGGGTTTTCGTTTGAAAACAGAATTATTGAATTTAGTCATGGCGTTGTCAAGATATAGTCACGCAAACACACAACGCTTTTTTGGAAAGACGCGTAAAGTTATGTTAACGCGCGTACAGATAATTTGCTTGAAAACAAGTGCTTTATGTTTGCGTGATCGTATCTTGACAACGCCGCGACCGAATTCAATAATTCTTTTTTTCAAAGGAAAGCCGATTGTCTGTACATCATGCATGTCAAATTTCAGCTTAAGTGAATTATTTTGAGCTAAGTTGTTCAAAACCGCGGAAAGCTAAAAAAGTCCCAGTACCTTCGTAAAATGCGCGCATGATCGCTTGAGAGCTGATAGTTTCGATCGCTGTCAAATTGTTCTGAGACAAGCTAAAGTCTCGCTTCAAATGCCATTTTGTAGTCCAGTAACCAGAGTACTCTCCCTCACAATTTGTTTGGTTTTCTGATTTAAAAGTTACGTAATAGCTGCGATCAAAGTTTTGTCACAGAATAACCGCAACGAGTGTTACGATCTGCGATGAATGTTTTGACACACATCACCAGAAGAATTCTTCACTTTATTCCAGGCATAAAAAATAACAAAAACCACAATTTTTATCACAACCACAACATCATTAAATCGCAAATTCACAATTAAAAAGAAAACAAACGGATGTAACGAACAAGAAATTCACTTGATTACGGTATATGAACATTCCGCCACCTACCACAGGACGATAGTCAAGTACGAGGTGAAGCGATACTGCGCTAAGCGAACTTTTAAGATTGTTCATATGATCTAAAACTTTTGTTGTATAAGCCTAAAATAGTATCACTTGAATTCATTCTGCCGCATGCAAAGCATTTAATCGAACAGTCACTTGTCAGTCTATGCACAGCAATAGTGAACCTACAACGATATGTACGCAGTTATTGTATTAGATTTATGAATATTAAGGTGCTGTCATTGCCGAGTTATAACTGACGAAGAATTTTTACCTAAATTAGTATATCATATCCCTCGAACACGAATCGTTCAAATATATACTTTACCTTATTGTAAAATTTATAGAGAACATTTCCTAATCGAGCTGAAAAATTTTTGCCCATCGCTTCAAGATTTACGAGTGGCATAGATTTTTTATTGAATATTCTGCACCATATTTTGCCTCACTTTTGTTTTGGTCACTTCGGGAAGTTTGAGATAGCGATTCAGATATCCGCAAGAAATTAAAGAAAGTAGCCGATAGCGAAAATCTTGCTTCATAAAAGTGAATGCGAACAAATCCACCGCGGAGTTACAGCAAAAACCGATGTACATGTACGGCACGATGGTGACATTCCAATAGACTCCTTGGCCCCATAGAATGACGTTTGGTAGAGCGCTTAGGATCACAGCTAACGCAGCGAGCACCAAAGAAACCAACACCTTCTTTAGCTCACGTGCCATATTTTTACTCACGCTTAGTCTTTTCGCACCGATGTACGCAATTATGCTAAGTAGCAGAGCGAGGAATGGTAGCGGCACAATTAAACTGTAATTTAATGTGCCATACGGCCGACCGGTCGAGCCGATCGTCGTACACGCTGGGCTAGTGCAAACCTCTCGGTTGAGATAGGAGAACAATATGCCGATGAGCAGAGATAGAATCGACAGTACAACACATATGATGTTGGCGATCGCTCGAATTCTCGTAGTGACATAGGTACGATAAAAGATAGGCTTGAAGACGGCTATCACTCGTTCCCCCGCCATGACGATTAGAACGAAGGCAGGCAGCTGTCCACCGACGATGAAGAAGTAGGGCCAAGGACGTCCGAAACAAGCGAAGGTCGAGAGCGTGCCGAAGGAGTTATCGTAGATTAGCTGACTGCGAACGCTTCCGGCGAGGACCATTGCCAAAGCGTTCAACATATCACCGAATGATAGCAGTCCAAACGTTACGTATTTCTGCCGCATCTGCTTTGTCGAAAGCACCACCAGTATGCAGATGATGTTCGTGACGGTGGCGAATGAGCCGAATGACATATACAACTTGTTCATGTTGAGAACGGCGACGAGCGTCACATTATCGAACAGCGTTTGATTGCACTGCATTGCGCTTCTTAAAGTAATCTTAATATATATTAAGAAAGCTATAATAGTATTGCTGAATTGTAATTGAGAGGAACAATGGACGAGCCTATGACTTCTTTTGGCTTGCTGATTTTTGATTTCACAGCAACTTGCTTCCCATTGATTAAGTTGGAGAAAATAATTCGAACAGCGGCAGGCAGTCAAGTGGCACGAACTGCGACTTTCATCGGTTTGAGTCTCTTAAGAGTTGATTGCTAGAACTATATGTGAAAAATTTAGACTAATTATGAGGACAAAGGATTACAAAACAATCAAACAAACACTTTTCAATGAGGTTTTCAGGGACTCCTTAATTCAGACACAGAATGTCAGAGCGAGCCATAAGGCTATTGTTATAATTATTAGTAGTAAATTGGGTCTCGCAGGAAGCTCAGAAAATTCTTTCTTATTTACCCTGGACATGAGTGCAGTAGACGCAAGAGGAAGCAATTGATCCACCGCGGCTAAACTGCTTTAGGCTGGGCAATTAGCAGGTGCAATTTTCAAAAGGAAGTGACCGGTATTTTAAGAAGTCTCATCTCTCACACTATCAGCTAAATCAGCGAAAATGTTAGTGCAGTCGAAATCGGATAAGTGCAACAGATTTCGATGCTTTTCTATGCCTCGAATTTTTCTTCCTATGTTTCGTACATAATCTAAAACCGGATAAGTGCAACCATTTTTTCGTGCCTGGTCGAGTTGCACTTATACGGTTTCGACTGTATCAAGGACCCCAAAAAATCTGGTCGTCCTAGGTCAATGCGGATGAGGCAGCGGAAAAGAATGGCTCGTGATTGGATCAATCGAAATTCTCGATGATCAATGCGAAAGATGACTGCCGCTTAACTGAACGGAGATAGAGATTTGCTCTGGCGTTTAGTTGCGGAAGACTTGAAATGCGCTCCTTAAAACGATGCACCGTTCACTATATCGCAATTCCAATATTCGCAAAGTGAGACTCATCAGAAGCAAGATACTCAGACGTTGACTCGCCAAACTGAATTGAGACAGCCTCCTCTATCAAGATGGGAAATTTTCATGATAAAGAAATCAAAAAACTTCTCAAAAGGATCGAATATTGTCGACCAGCTCGTTTCATTTCCTTGAGCACCTTCAAATCATTAAGAGATATCATTATCATTTTTCATTTATTGTTACGGCTGACGTGTAAATGAATCGTTGCATCAAACTGATTTTGGTTCCTGCAGGGGTCAAAATCAGTTCTGTATAGTATCGTGATCTTACTTTAGAGCCAGTTGAGAAGATATGTGGAAGAGAGCTATTCAAGCACGGTCCTTGGATCTTCCAGCACAAAGGAGCATGCACCCACTCTGCTCTGCTGACACAAGAATGGCTGAGACGCGGAATTCTCGCTTTCATATCGAAAGAGAAATGATCCCCCTAGAGTTCGGACCCTTTAACTAATTGAAGTTTTTGTTTTGTGTTGCACTTTCGTGACTAATGCCTACGTCAAGTCTCACGCAAGATTGGATACTTCACTTGTTTGCGCATGTATCTACATCCCACAGGATATCATCAGTTTGGAGGTCGATTAGGTTCTCAAGGGATGCGGATGTGTCACTTCGGCTGTTGTTGGTGCTACCTTTTTTTAATCTGAGAGCTGGCTACGTGTTATTAGGCATGTATCACAATGCGTACTTTAGCTAAAGTCGTACTTAAGGCCTATCTTTATCACTGCGTTAAGTACGTCTTTACCCAAACTACGCGATTTGAAACCGCCCCATAGCCTCTTGTTTGCGCATTGAGGAACGGTTCGGCCGTGCGCGGAAGAAATGTCGCTGTCGAAATGAGATGAACTCAATAAATGTTTGATCATTGAATGACTTTTGTAGCGCCTCACGTGGTATTTACTCAAATAACAACCATTCAACATTAAGATCTCTTATTAATTTTCCCGAAAAAGTGAGGATGAAAGGTGCAATGTTTCTCTAGGGGCAGAGTCCGAGCTCTTGTCCTTTTTGTTCTAAAAGAACAGGGCTATAATGGAAATGGCTTGCGGTTCAAGTATTGTTAGGATGCAGAGATAATATCAAAACGTACGCTTAATCCAGCGCAGTAAATGTAATTGTTCTTGTTGCTGAAGATGAAAGAAGTTCGTCATGCGCGGCATTAGAGAAATTAGTGACTTCTAATTAAACTAAGAATAGCACTCTCCAGTTGCGCCTCGAGCAAAATCGTCCCACGAATACTTCCAAATGCTTACAGTACGCGAGCTGAAACATGCTTTACTCAATAAGGCCAACACGGCATGCGCCAAAGTCGAGCCAGATCGGCGATCCTTAGATACACATTGACTGCACACTTTTATGATGCCTTTGTATGGTATAGTGCTGGGACTTTCATCTTATGGTTACTTTCGCTAATAAACTGTGAAAACTTATTGATCAAAAAAATCTAAAACCGAAAAGTTAAAAGAATTCTACCTTTTTTCTCTTGCATAACTTTTCAGTTCTGAATTAGTTTTAAATTTAGGCATATTTTTGAGTTTTTCGTATCATCTCCAGTTTAATGATGTATAATACCATTGGTTATGGCAAACTCTCCAGTGTTAATATAAAAATTTTAACATTCCGGCATCTTTTGAAGTTGAAACTTTGTTGCAAAACTTTTGAAAAATAATGTTAGATTTTTATACAAAGCACCCTAGTATGCCAGTTTTCAGCGAAATCTGAAAACTTTTGCTTCCTGTGCCAAGACAGTGTACAAAAAACTCGGTGGTATTTTGAAAATATCTTGAACTTTATAAATAGGTAACGTTAAAACAACAAATTCCCCTTACCACGATGGACTCTACGGGTTTGGATTGAGAGCTTGATATGGTTCGTAAGTATTCGCACTCGGCCCAAACAGAAATTTGCAAATACTATTCTGCCCTTGATTTTCGAGGAAGGAAAAATGATGCTTGCGGGATATGTCCGAATTTCTTGAAGTCCTACGATTACATTCGCATTGGGGATTCAGTGGTAGAACGCTCGCCTGCCACCCATTTACTTTTGATGCTTCAAATGATACTAATGGATGATTTTAGCGACATTCAGTTATCATTGTACTAGCATAGTCTGTCCGACCAGATTCAAGATCTACTTCCTAAAGCTGTTTATTCGAATTCTGAAAATTGATACATTTTTAGTGAGATTAATAGAGAAATTATGAGAACAGGTAACAGGAAAAATTAAACGAATTTATAAAAAATTGGTAGCATTTGAAGTGTTAAAAAATTGCATCGGCCGGGAATCGAACCCGGGCCGCCCGCGTGGCAGGCGAGCATTCTACCACTGAACCACCGATGCTTGTATATATAAATTTTGCTTATTTTCCCTACCCTCTGCTTCAGTGAAGGGCAGCTGCTGAGATCATCGCTCAGCTGTCTTGAGTAACGTATCATTATATGTCGGCTGTTCATATCGTCATAGCAAAGACAATTTTAGTCACTGTTATAGTGCTTGTGACTAGCATCAACCAGATATATAAAGCTTGAGATTTTCTCTGACACCATAATGCAGTCTTCCGTCCACAGGTAAATTCGAAAGAAGCGAAAGTGGTTGGGGACGCTCATCCAGAGTGCAACACAGCTCTCGAAAAAATTCTTGCCCAACCAGTTTTACATAAATTGAATGATGGACTCAATGAGTTTTGAACCTATGAGATTCATGCAGTTTCCCTATTTTCTTTCCGACCGATGGACGGATGCATATGTACTTCGCTCGAGATCAAAACACGGAGCAATTTTTTTCTATTTTTGACATTTGTAACGAGACAAACAAGGTCGTAGATAATAAGTATTGTAAAAATCATTTGTTTGAAGAGAACAAAGACAGAGTTCGGATCTATTTAAGCAAAGACTACAAACGATTCTATATTTACCAAAATAATTGCTGTATGCCTGTAATCCGCTCGTTGAATAGAATAATAGACGGTAAATTGCAAGATCTTTGACCACTTTGCGCGATCTATGTCTCTTTCTCTCAGAGAATGACAGAGAAAGTGAGAGAGTGCGCGCGTACACTCACAGGAAAGTGTCGATTTACATTGTGCAGTATTTGACAAATTTCGTTACATACACGACAAATATTGCCACAGAAACTGCAAGCCAATTAGATTACTGTAATCAGCAAGCTTCAAAAATAAAACCAATCAGCGTAAATGAAGTTCAGAAAGACTCTGAAAACGGCTTCAATATGTTTATAGAGAGAAAATGACCCCAATGCGGTCCGCGAAACAGAACGTTGCCTCTCGATAAAGAACGTTTACTAACAGTGTCGAAAATATTTAACCCACCGCTTCAGTCGATCTTGAACGGGCAGGCGGTTTGATTGAAGTATTTCGCACCATATTTTGCTTGACATTTGTCTCGGTCTCTTCGTGAAGGTTAAATCGGCGGTTCAGATAGCCGTAAGAAAGTATAGAAAGTAATCGATTACGAAAATCTTCCTTCATGAAAAAGAATGCGAATAAATCGACCGCAGAATTACAGCAGAAACCAATGTACATATATCCGAGATTGGGAACATTCCAGTAGACTCCCGCGCCCCATAAAAGAATGTTTGGAACAACGCTGAGTACTACAGCTAACGCAGCGAGCACCAAAGAAACCAACACCTTCTTCAGTTCTCGTTCCATATTTGTACTCACGCTCAGCCTTTTCGCGCCAACATACGCTATGATGTTAAGTATCAGAGCGAAAAACGGTAGAGGCACAATTAAGCAGTTATTAAATGTACCGTACAGCCGACCAGTAGAGTTGATCGTTGTGCACGTTGGGCTGGTGCAAACTTCTCGGTTGAGATACGAGAATAATATGCCAATGAGCAGAGATGCAATTGACAGTGCAACACAGATGATGTTGGCGATCACTCGAGTTTTCGGAGTTACATAGGTACGATAAAAGATAGGCTTGAAGACGGCGATCACTCGCTCGCCCGCCATGACGACTAGAACGAAGGCGGGCAGCTGTCCGCCGACGATGAATAGGTAGGGCCATGGGCGTCCGAAACAAGCGAAGCTGGACAGTGAAACGAAGGAGTTGTCGTTGATCTGTTGATTGCGTAAGCTTCCTAAGAGGACCATTGCCAAGGCGTTCAGCATATCGCCGAATGACAGTACCCCGAAGGCGCCGTATTTCTCACGCATACGCTTCTTTGAAAGCACCACCAGGACACACAAGATGTTCGTGGCGGTAGCGAACGAGCCAAAGGGTATGTAAAACTTGTTGTAGCTGAGGATGGTTGCCAGTGACGCATTGTTGGACCGCGTTACATTGCACTGCATTGCGCTTCTTAAAGTAATCGCAATTCAAAATATGAAAACAATTGAGTAATTTCACTAATTTCTTGGAAAAGACAACGAATGATCCAGTGTGTTTGATTGACTTACAATTTTGCATTTCGTAGCAAATTTCTTCGCTCTGATTTAATTTAATGGATGAATTCGACCACTGAAGAGCGACTGAGCGGCGCGAAACTACGACTGTCTCCGATTTGAGACCATCTTAAACTGCCTACTAGAGCTCTACGTGGGAAATATGGACTAATCATGAACACTAACAAGAACACATACAACCAAGAATGTGCAACTCCGCGCCGTTGAAAAATTGGCAAAGTTTGGATAGAAAATAAATAATGTTCTCGCATTTTGTTTTGCATGATTTCTACATGAGAAGAAAGAGGAATTTTCGCTCTACAAGTCTCTGTTTTTGTCTTTGGAAATGGTCAAGTCGTTGGCGAACATGAGCTCCTTGAAAAACACGCGTTCGACGGTCTTTTGTTCGCCGCGCGGACAGCCTTGCCCCGTCTTCCCAAAACCGTGGCAGATATTTGGCATAAGGCAAATAACTGCCATTCCAATGCTAAAACATAGAAAAATCGACGACGTTCGCAGCCACAACTGTGTATCGATGACGCCATCTTTGCTCGTCCATTGCATGTGACGTCAGTAGCGCGCCAAGATGGCGTCATTCGACTCTGTTGAGTGGCTGCGAACGTCGTCGATTTTTTTATGTTTTAGCATTGGAATGGCAATTATTTGTCTTATGCCAAATATCTGCCACGGTTTTGGGAAGACGGGGCAAGGCTGTCGGCGCGGCGAACAAAAGACCGTCGAACGCGTGTTTTTCAAGGAGCTCGTGTTCGCCAACGACTTGACCATTTCCAAAGACAAAAACAGAGACTTGTAGAGCGAAAATTCCTCTTTCTTCTCATGTAGAAATCATGCAAAACAAAATGCGAGAACATTATTTATTTTCTATCCAAACTTTGCCAATTTTTCAACGGCGCGGAGTTGCACATTCTTGGTTGTATGTGTTCTTGACACTAATGAATGAATACAAAACAGTTCCATCACGAGCTCTTCAATGAATTTTAATAATGTTATGCGAAAGTAGTTTTCTCTTCATGTTAACATTTTAACGAGTTTTTTCGAATCGTTCTTTAAAAACACATTATTACAGAAGTAGCAGTGGATTGCAACTTGAAAATTCGGTAAATTAAGTACCTTTAATCCTCTAATAATCGCCCTGGGCGATTATTATTTCATAAGGGGTCTGAGGGGGGGCGATTATTAGAGGATTTACGGTATATTAATTCATGCCAACCCGACAGAAGTAACGAAACCTTCTAGACAGAGTATCTTCTTGGAGTATCGAAGAAGGGTTCAGCCTTAGCCTGGAAGAAATGTAGAGACTGAAATGAGGTAAATACAATAGGTGGATGATTAAAAAATCACTATTGTCGCGCCTCACGTGGGACGTACTCGAATAGCATCCATTCGACATTCTGACACCTTATTAATTTTCCTGAAAAGGTAAGGATGAAAGGAACACTGTTTCTTTAATCTCAAAGTGAAAGCTTTAGCCTATTTATTGCTTTTAGAGCAGAGTTATAATTGGAATAACTTACGGCAAAAGAATTTTTTGGATGCAAAGTTAATAACAAAAGGTGGGCTTAAGTGAGAGCCGAAAAGGAGGTAGTTCTTTGTTGCAGAAGATGAGAGAAATTCTTCATGCGCGTCATTTTACAAATTAATAACGTTTAATTAAACTAAGGATAACACTTCCCCGTTACGCCTCGGAAAAAAATCTCTCACAAAAATTTCTAAATGCTTACAGTACGCTAGCCGAAATATATCACGTCCAATACGGCCAATATAGTATGCATTACATTCGAGCCACATTTGCGACCAGAAGATGTCGGTAGTTTTTCAACTCTCATAGTGCCGCTTGATAGCACAGAGTGAGACTATAATGCTAAGGTAGCTTTCAGTCATGTTATGTGACCAATTTATGACCGAAAAATTCGAATACCGTAAACTGAAAACATCCTATGTATTTCTCTTGCATAACTATTCAGCTCAAGCGCAAATTTTATTACGAAGCCTCTATTCAGATTTATCCCATTATTGCCAATTGAGTTCGTTGAAAATTACATTTTTTTGACCAACTTAAATTTTTATATAGTCAGTTTAGAACTTTCCACCGTATCTCGAAAGTGGGAACTTTTGCTAACTGTGCCAAGGCTTTGAGCAAAATAATCGGTTTCGATTTTGATAAGCCGATCTTCAACATCAAAAGTGGTATACGTTGAAAAAATGAATTCCATAAGCTAATTGGTACGCAACAAGTTTGAATTGAGAGCTTCGAATGGTTTCCATGTTATAGAACTCAACTCAAATAAAAATTAACGACTGTCACTCTGCCCTTGATTTTCCAGGAAGAAAAAGTGATCCTGCCGCAAAATGTGTGGATATCACAAAACGCCTTAACCATCAGCATCGGTGGTTCAGTGGTAGAATGCTCGCCTGCCACGCGGGCGGCCCGGGTTCGATTCCCGGCCGATGCAATTCTTTTACAGTTCAATCAAATGCTACCAATGTTTTATTATCTCATTTCTTTTGGTGCTTGAAGTGATTATAATGGATAATTTTGACGAAATCCAATTATCAATATACTAACATAGTCAGTCAGGCCACATTCAGTATCTACTTCATAAAGCTGTTCATTTGAATTCTGAAAAGTGATACAGTTTTAGTGAGATAAACAGAGAAATTATGAGAAACAATCATAGGAAAAATTAAACGAATTTATAAAAAATTGGTAGCATTTGATTGAACTGTAAAAGAACTGCATCGGCCGGGAATCGAACCCGGGCCGCCCGCGTGGCAGGCGAGCATTCTACCACTGAACCACCGATGCTGATGATTTAGGGGGTCTGTGATATCCACAGATTTTGCGGCAGGATCACTTTTTCTTCCTGGAAAATTAAGGGCAAAATGACCGTTGTAAAGTTTGGAATCGATGAAACGTATTGTTAAATGCAGCGGCATTATCGAACTATTGTGATTTTGCGGCATTGTGAAGTAAGCCGATTTGCGTCGTGCGGATAGTCATAATGATTGCAGAATTATTGTATCATACCGCCTATCATCATCATAGTGCCCTCTTGCATTTAATTTCTCAAACCTTGCATAAAGTTTGGTCAAGTTACCTCAAAATTTCTACAAAGTTTTCTCCAGTCAGAAAAAAGCTAATTCAGCTTCTATTCTAGGTGATTGATGGTGTAAAAACGTCTTCAGTAAGCAGCTGATCATGGTCAAACCTAGCCAGCACTTTTTTTAGATTTGATAGGGAATCCATTCAGTTTCTGAGAGTCAACTTATGTTTGTCCGTAAGCTTGTGAACCTTTTATCCATCGCGCTGCTTCGCCTCGATATGACGTTCCTTGTTGAATTTCTTAATGATGGTATTGATAGTCATCCGTTTAGCACTCATGACGTTAGCGATCACTTGAGCACTCTGTCCAGAGAGCTACGCTTCAAGGATTCTTTGACGGTCGACATCAGAAATCGAGCCATACTTGTTTCGCATTTTGAGGGAGTAAGTTTCATGCGTATTGTAGGGAACACTTTTCACTCAGTAACAGCAAAACAGTCTTTCCTGAGACTTTCCTTGACGTCCTGCGTGCTAAAGATAGGCTAAATTTGGCGTTCTACGGTATTTGGTCTCGACGCTCGTTACTGATTGAAAAATTTCCCCTATACAGTCAACTGCTTTTATAACGTCGGTCAAGGGACCGGCCAAAGAACGACGTTATAATGACAGCGACGTTATTGAGGCAGTTAGCCCTGTACAAAACATAGTACACGGGACCAGCCAAAGACCGACCTTATAAAGCCAGCGACGTTATAGAGCCAGGCGTTACTAACGCAGTTGACTGTACATAAAATGAAGCATTATCAACTACTAATGACAAGTCTGTTCATCCGAAAATTATGGTGTTAAATTATTAAGGATTACGAAATTAAATTCAAGAGTAACAAAATTTGATAGGTAATTCACTCGATTAATTGGCTAGATCAATATGACTTTGTGATAGTAAAAATCGGACGAATTTCTCACGCACAACGCTCTCTCAATTGCCGTTGGTTGTCTTGGTCGTGTACTTCGCATAACAACACGATTTTCATTTCCCACCGAAAATTATAGATGCAGAACACAAAAGCAGCAAATACGGTAGACTTAAACGAACTACAATGAAGCGAGCAAGACGACCGTCACAAAACAGTAGAGCAAACGCGTATACAAGAAGACAGTACATTCAGCAGCAGCAATCAAAGTCGACAAAATGGACCAGTTCAAAGCTGTATTTATACTTGCAAAATGCGTTATTCGGTATACTGGCAACGTAGTTTTACGCGTTTACAGCAAACATCAAGCAGAAGATCATGAAAAATCCTCCGTCATACAAGAACAGAATCATATGACCTAATAAGGCAATATTCAGTGTAAAATTCCGAATAACACGAGCACTTTATGAAGTATAAATTCGGCAATAG